>JANFOE010002967.1:0-20885 GCA_025667525.1 Glebionis coronaria
CTATTTGTTTGATTGAGTGGGTTTGGTATAATTTGTGTCTATCTGTTCTTCGTCCTGCTCCTGATCTCGCCCAGATTCCGAATAGGGAATCTGGGGTGTTGTTATTCGGAACTTTCCATTTTTCCGAATAGGGTTTCCATTTTGTATTATTCGGAACTTTCATAACATTCCGAGTAAGGGTTGAATTTTGTGTTATTCGGAATATTTCCAATATTCCGAATAAGGGTCTAAATTTCTTGTCCATTCGGAACATTTCAACATTCCGAGTAAGGGTTGAATTTTGTGTTATTCGGAATATTTCCAATATTCCGAGTAAGGGTTCTTTCCGAGTTTTTCCGAATAGAGTTTTTTCCAAAAATATTCCGAATTGGCTGATTATTCCACATAAGAAATATGTTCCGAATAGCCCCACTTTCCGAATAGAGACATTTTCCGAATAGGGTTTTCAAAATTTATTCCGAGTAAGAAAGTTTTCCGAATAGGGGTTTATTCCGAATAGCTCTACTTTCCGCATGATCATAACTTTCCGCATAGAACAAAAATATTCCGAATAAGGCTTTTCCAGAGTATTCCGAATAGGATGTTTTCCAATTATTCCGAGTGAGGCCAACTTTCCGAATAGAAGAATTCCAGTCTTATTTTTCATGAGGTACTTCCTACTGTTTCATTTAAAGCTTCTAGTTTAGTTTTATTACTACTTGCCTTTATAATTTTAGTAGATTTAGACCCAAGCTCCCCCTTTTAGTCACCAATTACAACTATTCCACTTTTGACCGTGATCGATTCGAGAAGATACCGAGAACGAAACAACGATATATCAATTGGGTACGAGCAACGCAAAGAGAGATCTTGCAAGCAAAACCTTTTTATTAACCAATCAAAAGCGAGTTATTAAAATGGCGCCGCTGCCGGCTCTTTTCGTAAGGATCAACGGTTTCTTGTGAGAAAAATTGGATTTTGGGATCCGTTCTTTCGGGGACGTTATTTTCAAGCACAAAAATTTTCAAAAATCCATAAAAATATAAAATTTCCAAAAACACAAAAACAATATAAAACCTATAAAAACCAAAAATATTTTCTCTTGCATTCTCTTTTTAGTGTATGCGTACTCGATCCACGTCTTATTCAGAGCCCGAGACTCTCGAACAATTAGACATGGCAGGTGTACACAACAACAACAATAATATTCCACCCCCCCAAAACAACAATAATAATAATAACCCACCTCACCCAAATATGAATAATCCACCTGACTTACGAACCATGGAGGAGCTATGCCAACCCACAATGAACGGACGTGGAGGCCCGATTGCACCGATGCATGTCACGGCTCAGGAGTTTTCGTTGAAGCATCACATGATCCAGCAAGTACAAACGAATCCATTTCGCGGAATTCCGGATGATGATGCCAACAAACACCTCGACAAATTCATCACTATTACCCAAAGCATGAAATCTCCCGGTGTTTCTATGGATGACCTTCGCCTCCAACTCTTTCCTCACTCGCTTTCTCACCATGCCGAAAAATGGTTTGACCGTCTTCCTAAGAATTCTATTCATACATGGAACGACATGACTCAACGCTTTTTATCACGCTACTTTCCCCCATCCATGGTCACTAGCCTTCGTAACCAAATCAGTGGATTTATGCAAGAGAATGATGAATCGCTTTTCGATGCTTGGGAACGTTACAATGATTTGATCGACCGCTGTCCTAATCACAATATGCTCCCCGTCACTCTCATTGACACCTTCTATAATGGTCTCACCTTTCGTGATCGTGACACGATCAATGCCGCCGCCGGTGGTACTTTTATGAAAAGGAGACCAGAGGAGTGTCGAGAGTTGATTGAAAACATGACTACTCACCACAAGAATTGGGATTCATCCGCATCCTCAAGATCTAACTCGAGAGTCAATGTTTCTTCTACTACCTCCAATCCTGAAATGTCTGAAATTTCTCGACAACTTGCTGAAATGAACAAAAATTTCATGACCATGGCCACAAACCACTTTCAACAAGCTAAAGCCGTTGCTATGTCTTGTGACACATGTGGTGGTCCTCATTCTTATAATGATTGTCCTTCCACTCAAGGCAATTATTCTGAAAACGTTAACGCAGCATACGGTACCTATCCCACGGGAGGCTATCAAGCTCGCCCTCAAGGAGACCGTAGCTTGCTAAGTTATCGTTCCAACAATTATCTTGCACCTCCCGGTTTCCCTCCTGCAAACCAAACCCAACAACAAAACTATAACCGCAACAACCAATCCCAACCTCGTGCTCAAAACCAATATCCGTCCCAAAGAAATACCTACCAAACTCAAGGAAATTCTCAAGCTTACCAAGTTCCACCTCTCAATCAACCGATGGCAGTGAATCCCGACGTCGAGTCATTCATGAAGACCAATCATGAGATGGTGACGAATCTTCAGAGTCAATTTGTCAACTTGAAGAATGACATGGTGAAACAAGGAAGTGATATTCGAGCCGAGCTAAGGAATGATATGGCCAAACATAGCGATGCTATTAATACCAACATGCAAAACTCTTTCAATAATCAAGCTCTTCACCTTCGTGATATGATTGGTTCGCTCATCCAAGGTAATCAACCCTCTTCTTCGGGTACTCTTCCGAGTAATACCGTTGCAAATCCAAGAGGGGAGATGAAAGCAATCACCACTCGTAGTGGAAAAGGTTATATGGAACCCGAGCTTCCTACACCTCCACCCGTGATTGTGAACAAGGAAAAAGAGCAACTTTCTCCACCTTCTTCACCTTCTATCCCCATGTCCCCACCACCCGTGGTTGTGAGTGATCCTCTCCCTTTGAAGCCTTCTTCTTCATCCAATATACCTTATCCTTCAAGGTTGAGGAAAGAGAAGCAAAAGAGCAAGGATGATATTCAAGTTTCAAACTTCCTAAAAATGTTTAAACAATTGAATTTTAACATCTCCTTTGCCGAGGCTCTCGCTCACATGCCCAAATATGCTAAGATGTTTAAAGATCTTCTAAGTGATAAAGAAAAGCTTCTTGACATTGCTCAGACCCAACTTAATGACAACTGCTCCGCAGTGCTCTTAAGGAAATTGCCCACCAAACTTGGTGATCCGGGTCGCTTCTTGATTCCTTGCAACTTCCCGGGAGTAGAGAATTGCATGGCCCTAGCCGATCTAGGTGCCAGTATTAACTTAATGCCTTTAAGTGTTTGGAAGCAATTATCTCTCCCCGAGCTAGTCCCCACACGAATGACTTTGGAATTAGCCAACCGTACGGTTGCTTATCCAGTGGGGATAGCCGAAGATGTCTTTGTTGGCGTTGATAAATTCACCTTCCCGGCTGATTTTGTCGTCGTTGACTACGAGATGGACCCTCGTGTTCCATTAATCGTTGGACGTCCATTCTTGAGGACCGGTCGCACTCTCATTGATGTAGCCGCAGGCGAATTAATCATGAGAGTTGGTGACGATCAAATTGTCTTCAACATGGGTAAGATTTCTCAACAACCTTATTCATATGAGAGTGTTAATGCTATTGATGTTCTCGATGAGGCTTGTGAAGAACATTTTTATGATGCTTGCAAAAGTACTCTCTCTTCTCTACCCATTGTTGAGACCGTTGCCTCAATTGCTCCAGCATTTACTCCTTTTGGAGAAAGTGACTTAGATGAGTTCGAAGCTAGCCTGGGTCCTCTCGATATTAAGTATGACAATTCGTCCACCAATTGGGATGAAGATATTCGTACTATTGAGAGACTTCTTAATGAGGACCCATTGTCTCCTCCTACTCCTAAAGAGGTGACTAATGATGATCCATCGTTAGTTTCACCATCTATTGAGGCTCCTCCTACTCTCGAGCTTAAGGACCTACCGCCTCATCTTGAGTACGTTTTCCTAGAAGACGACGAGAAGTTACCGGTCATCATCGCAAAGGATCTGAAAGAAGACGAAAAAGCCCGCCTTGTTGCAGTGTTGAAGAAGCATAAACGCGCTATCGCTTGGAAAATCTCCGACATCCGCGGAATTGATCCTCACTTTTGCACACATAAAATTCTCATGGAGGACGACTTTAAGCCCACTATTCAAAGCCAAAGAAGGGTGAATCCCAAAATCCATGATGTCATCAAAAAAGAGGTTATCAAACTTCTTGATGCGGGTATGATTTACCCTATTTCGGATTCCCCATGGGTCAGTCCAGTCCATTGTGTGCCTAAGAAAGGCGGAATCACCGTTGTGCCCAATGCAAACAACGAGTTAATTCCTACCCGTCTCGTTACTGGGTGGAGAGTTTGTATAGACTACCGCAAACTCAATGATGCCACGAGAAAGGATCATTTCCCTCTACCTTTTATGGACCAAATGCTTGAACGCTTAGCTGGTAATGAATATTACTGCTTTCTGGATGGTTTCTCGGGTTATTTTCAAATACCCATCAATCCCCAAGATCAAGAAAAGACAACATTCACTTGTCCCTACGGCACATTTGCTTATAAAAGAATGCCTTTTGGTTTATGCAATGCCCCCGGGACTTTCCAAAGGTGCATGTTGGCTATATTCCATGACATGGTTGAGCAAACCATGGAAGTCTTCATGGATGATTTCTCGGTTTTCGGGGATTCTTTCTCTGCTTGCCTTGCCAATTTGGAATGCATGCTTAAGCGGTGCGAAGACACTCGCCTTGTTCTAAATTGGGAAAAATGCCATTTTATGGTAAAAGAAGGCATTGTGCTAGGACACAAAATTTCTAAAGCCGGTCTTGAAGTCGACCGTGCTAAAGTTGATGTCATAGCCAAATTACCTCCACCTTCAACCGTGAAGGGTGTGAGAAGCTTTTTGGGTCATGCGGGATTCTATCGTAGATTCATTCAAGATTTCTCTAAAATCGCTCGCCCGATGACCCACCTCTTGGAAAAAGATACTCCTTTTATCTTTTCTAAAGAGTGTCTCGAAGCATTCAATCTTCTCAAGGATAAGCTGACTAAGGCACCGGTCTTGGTTACCCCCAATTGGGAGCTGCCTTTTGAATTGATGTGCGATGCTAGCGACTTTGCTATTGGTGCGGTTTTGGGCCAAAGAGTGAATAAACACTTCCAACCAATCCACTACGCTAGCAAAACAATGACAGGGGCTCAATTGCATTATACGACAACCGAAAAAGAGCTTTTAGCTGTTGTCTATGCTTTTGAGAAATTTCGCCCCTATCTTGTTTTATCCACCACCATCGTATACACGGACCATTCCGCGTTGAAGTACTTGATGACCAAGAATGATTCTAAGCCAAGACTTCTCCGCTGGGTTTTACTCCTTCAAGAATTCAACATTGAAATTCGTGACAAGAAGGGTGCTGAAAACCTAGCCGCGGATCATCTGAGCCGACTTGAGGATCCATATCAAGGGGACCATCCGAACAAAGAGATCAATGACTCTTTTCCCCTTGAAACCTTAATGTCTATCAATCCCAATCTTGATGGCACCCCGTGGTTTGCCGATATTGCAAACTACTTAGCGGGTGGTGTTCTCATCCAAGGGTTAACGTCCCAACAAAAGAAGAAGTTCTTGAACGATGTTAAGACTTACTTCTGGGAGGACCCTTTTCTATTCAAACAATGCGCTGACCTGATTATTCGTCGGTGTGTTGACGGACCGGCAGCTTTTGATATTCTCCAAGCGTGCCACAAAGGACCCACCGGTGGTCACTTTGGTCCCAACTTCACCGCCAAAAAAGTGTTTGATTCGGGATTCTATTGGCCCACCATTTATCGTGATGCTCACGAGATGGATAAACATTGTGATGCTTGCCAAAAACAAGGCCAGATCACACATAAAGACGAGATGCCTCAAAATTTCATACAAGAATGTGAAATCTTTGATGTCTGGGGCATCGACTTTATGGGGCCATTCCCGTCTTCTAAAGGCAACAAATACATCCTTGTCGCTGTCGACTACGTTTCTAAATGGGTTGAAGCAAAAGCTTTACCCACTAACGACGCGAGGGTGGTTTGTAATTTCTTGAAACAATTGTTTGCTCGTTTCGGTGTTCCTCGTGCTATTATCAGTGACCGCGGGACTCATTTTTGCAACGAGCAATTTGCAAGAGTCATGGCTAAGTACGGTGTCAATCACCGTCTTTCCACCGCCTATCATCCTCAAACCAACGGTCAAGCCGAGATATCCAACCGTGGATTGAAGAGAATTTTGGAACGTACTGTGGGAGAGCATCGTGCCTCGTGGGCCGATAAACTTGATGATGCTCTGTGGGCTTTCCGTACCGCCTATAAGACGCCGATTGGTTGTACACCTTATCGTCTTGTGTACGGGAAAGCCTGCCACCTCCCCATCGAGCTGGAACATAAGGCATACTGGGCCTTGAAGTGGGCTAACTTCGACATCAACAAAGCCGGTGATTTTCGGAAGATTCAACTCAACGAGCTTCAAGAATTGAGGAATCAAGCTTACGAGAACTCATTGATTTACAAGGAGAAGACCAAGATTATCCACGATGCTAAAATCAAGAACCGAGAGTTCAACGTTGGTGATCAAGTCTTACTCTTTAACTCTCGGTTGAAAATCTTCTCAGGCAAGTTGAAGAGCCGCTGGTCTGGTCCATTCACCATCGCCAATGTCTTTCCCTATGGTACCATTTAGCTTTCTCAGCCAAATGGGCCTAACTTCAAGGTGAATGGCCAGCGTTTGAAGTTGTACGTTGGTGAGGACATCTCTAAGGAGATGATTCCATCCCTCACCACGTTTCCCTTGAATTAGTTCGGGACCGAGTCAGGCTCGCGACTCGGTAAACAAAAACAAGCGCTCCTCGGGAGGCAACCCGGGTATCTATCCCCCTTTCCCGTTTTTCATCATAAGTGTAGGGGGAGCTATATAGGTTGCTTGTTTTTGGATGGTGATGTGATTACAGGGATTATTGCACTCTTGGAATCTTTGAAGAACCGTGATCCCATGTTATCCGAAATCTGGTTCTATCTCTCAACTATCGTGATCCAATTTTCTTCATACTCACATTTGAAATTGATCACTTTAGTCGTCTCTTCCTTAACTTGAGTTAACCAACGTGCACAATGTCATAAGTGTAGGGGAGACCCTTCCCACATGCTTAAACATTGAGGACAATGTTTATCTTAAGTGTAGGGGAGACTTCTATCGAAGTTTTAAGTGGACTTTTCCATGAAAATGCCTTCATTTAACCGGAAAATCATACTTTTCAACATTTTTCAAATTTTTAATCAACTTTGGCCATTTTGTCGTAAATTTTAAATTTTTATCGTTGCTTTCATATGTATATATCCCGCAATAAGACAAAAATATTAATAAAGTGATGTAGCTAGTTTTGAAATCTGGAACATATTAGGCCCGTTGCGTTTATTTTGACTCAACCCGAGTTTACTTATCCAAGTTTACTCTAGCTAGTATCCTTAACCATGTAGACCTTATTTGGTTTATTAGGCTAAGCATCCACGAGTCTCATTCCTTGAGATTTTAAATTGTGGAGGACGAGAAATGATAGAGTCAGTTATAAGTCGGTATTCTTATACAAGCTCACTTGGTGTAATTATTTGCCTAGTCTCCCATCACTTGCTAATAATTTATCTGCAATAAGTAAGGTCGTACGATTTGAAAGGTTACTTAGCTTCTAGCCCAAGATCGTTTAAAAGTTGCTCGGTAATGACGAGAGTTCATAGCCAAGGCATAACTTATGAAGCGGGGCGCGAAGATTGGCGAGTCCGAAAAGGCCCTAACAAGGCATGAGGATTCAATTTTATTGCTGAAGATCCCAAAAGTGATGTGAAAAGCATTATCTCCAAAATCAATATGAAGGATCAAGACTCACGACGAAAAGCAATCAACTCCCACAAAGATGATGGAGAAGTCTATCCGAAAAGACCCTAACAAGGTATGAGGATAAATAGATCCAAGTCCGAAAAGGAGGCGGATCGTTGTATCTCAAAATCCCAATTAGAGATTGAAGAAATAATCATGAAGTCGTGGTCAACAAAGTTGGAGTACCCCTCAAAAGGCTCCAAAGTGAAGAAACGCTATTATGATGAGAAGACCATTACCTCAAGAACGTCTCTCGAAGATATGAAGTATGAAGTACATGCCAAATATCGGCCCGAGAAAGGTCTCAAATCGTGAACCAAGTTATGCCAAGATATGAACTTTCTGATATCCCGAGAAGCAGTTTTAAGAGATTTTGTCCTTTAGCTAACTATTGATCAAATCGTCCTACTTTGCTTTCAGCCTAAATGAACTATCGAAATAAGTCTAAAAATGCATCTTCATGATCATTCTAAGACAAAAATAAAATATAAGAGATACACCTAGGAATAAGGGAGTTTAAGCATTTAATTAAGCCATGTGTGTAAGTGTTTGAATGGCTAACTTATAATAACAATGATCTCGTTTTTAAGCTTAGTTTGGGGAACGTGAAACTTGAGGGTGATAAATCTTCGCAACACCAAAAGCCCTAATGTAAGTCCTCGATCTCTTTACGAGTTATTTCCACATAATTATGTTCTGTCCTTTTGTTTGCTTTAAATTTCTTTTAGTGCTTTAATTTTTGTTTAGTAGTATTTGAATAAGGCCAAGGTTAATTAATTATGGGAAAAGTGTAATGTTGCTTTATCACTAAGCATTACATGAGGGCATGGCAATGGTTAAGTGTAGGGGATTTGATAGGTGTGTAAACACCCATCTTTTCTACCACTTATTTCTTGCTAAAACAAGACCAAAACGCGTATTTAAGGTCATTTGTTTGGAATTATGCGTGGTTTGTGTGTTTGTTATGTTTTCAGAGCCAACCGGATAAATATTGGAGAAAACATGGGATTGCACGGGTTTTATCAAGGAAAAAGACTCAAGACGAAGTCTATTGACCAAGAGGTGCAAAAGATTTGAAGTCACTAGGCCTATTCGAAGATTTATCGAAGAAAAGGACTAAAGACGGAAGATTTTCATAAGTCGAAGAAACTCAAGTCTATTTAACGAAGAAATTAAAAGACGAGTTGAATTTAATCAACAACAAATCCCGAATCAGAATCGAAAACGTCAACTTTTCTGAAAAGACAAAAAGACAAAAAGAAGGGAAGAAAGCCCACTCACCAACCAAGGGAGAAGCCTATAAATACTCCTCCCAATACACACACGAAATATTCTCTTCTTCTTTTTCCAGTTATTTTCTTCTTCCTAGTTTTTAGGAACCATCTCCCTTAAGGAGTGGTTTCAATCTTTGTTTGATTTATCTTCCAATCTTGTAAGTTAATCTTTGTTGTTTTGAATCTTAAATCATTAATACAATCCTTCCTTTAATCTTTTGATTCATCTTGTTCTTCTTCATCTTTTTCTTTCATGTTCTTAAGTTCTATTTGGTTCTAGTTTGATTCTAAAAAGTTGTTGAATTGGTGTTTTTATGATTGGGATTCGATCCTTGTAGTTAGTAGATGATTGGTGGTTGATTTGGTAAAACCTATTTGTTTGATTGAGTGGGTTTGGTATAATTTGTGTCTATCTGTTCTTCGTCCTGCTCCTGATCTCGCCCAGATTCCGAATAGGGAATCTGGGGTGTTGTTATTCGGAACTTTCCATTTTTCCGAATAGGGTTTCCATTTTGTATTATTCGGAACTTTCATAACATTCCGAGTAAGGGTTGAATTTTGTGTTATTCGGAATATTTCCAATATTCCGAATAAGGGTCTAAATTTCTTGTCCATTCGGAACATTTCAACATTCCGAGTAAGGGTTGAATTTTGTGTTATTCGGAATATTTCCAATATTCCGAGTAAGGGTTCTTTCCGAGTTTTTCCGAATAGAGTTTTTTCCAAAAATATTCCGAATTGGCTGATTATTCCACATAAGAAATATGTTCCGAATAGCCCCACTTTCCGAATAGAGACATTTTCCGAATAGGGTTTTCAAAATTTATTCCGAGTAAGAAAGTTTTCCGAATAGGGGTTTATTCCGAATAGCTCTACTTTCCGCATGATCATAACTTTCCGCATAGAACAAAAATATTCCGAATAAGGCTTTTCCAGAGTATTCCGAATAGGATGTTTTCCAATTATTCCGAGTGAGGCCAACTTTCCGAATAGAAGAATTCCAGTCTTATTTTTCATGAGGTACTTCCTACTGTTTCATTTAAAGCTTCTAGTTTAGTTTTATTACTACTTGCCTTTATAATTTTAGTAGATTTAGACCCAAGCTCCCCCTTTTAGTCACCAATTACAACTATTCCACTTTTGACCGTGATCGATTCGAGAAGATACCGAGAACGAAACAACGATATATCAATTGGGTACGAGCAACGCAAAGAGAGATCTTGCAAGCAAAACCTTTTTATTAACCAATCAAAAGCGAGTTATTAAAGCTCAAAGCACATGTCAATGGACTCACACCTGTCAGAAGTTGAAGAGCGATAACGGGTTTTTTAGTGGAAAAGTTCGTTTTACTAATGCCAAAACCATCAAATAATCTCCTTTTCATGGTAGTAAACTTTATGGGCTATATCTTTATGAACTTCTTCTATAGTCATCTTTTATTTATTAATTAGTTATTGCAACAGAAATATGAATTACTGTATGACAGGTTCAAAGTGATGGAAGATAATGTCAATGTAAAAAGCTAATTCACTTTTCTTATGTTTCATCAAGTGAAGTGATTTATGATCCTTTAGCTAATATGAAATATCTATATGATAAAAAGATCTACCTTCAAGATGGCGACAAATAAATGACTCTGACAAACCCCTTGATTATGTGCATACAATATTGGCTATAATGATTTTGTGAATATTTTGATAATATTTTGTACTTCAAGAATGATTATAATATTTAGGTTTTATTGCAGGCAAATTCCTCAGTAGTAATGATTCATGTTACAGTATATTCTCTTGCACCGGCCGAATGTCTAAAATATGGAAGCACACCCGTAAGACTTGCAGCTGAAAGATGTGATATGCATGTGCTTTAGTTAACCAAAGGTATACCATATATTTTTGGTGAGGTAGCAAGAGGGAATGAGGAAAAGATCTACCTTCAAGATGGCGACAATTAAATGATTCCGACAAACGCCTCGATTATGTGCATACAATATTGGCTAAAATGATTTTCTGAATATTTTGATAATATTTTGCTACTTGGAGAATGATTATAACATTTAGGTTTTATTGCAGGCAAATAATTCAGTGGTAATGATTCATGTTTAAGTATACGGTCCTGCACTGGGTATCTGTTTGATCCTCCTGAAGGTCCGTCTTGAGACTTCCCATAATGATGGCTAGATACACCACCTCCTGCAACCAGCTGAGGTTCAGAACCGTGCATTTGGAGGTCTTGGCTTCATCTGAGCGTGAGGAGAACAGTGAGCATGTAAAAGTTCTGAGGAGAACAATGAGCAGCAAAATACAATGGGCGAGTTATCTCAGCTACCCGTCACCACCACCACCGCCACGTGTATTCCTTCTTTTGCAACAACCAGGTACATAGAAGCAACCTGTACATATCTCTACTATGTAAACATAGTGACATGAAAATTGCAGGACATTTAGGATTTATACTTGATCGTCCATTGGAATATTTCTGTCATTCAACCATCTAAAGAATTGTGGAGATGAATCAATGTTTGACTAGACAACTTCTATAACAGCATATTCCTCAATATATGGAGTCACCCGAGCACCGTAACCATTCTTAACTAATGTCCTTAAGCCACTTGGTTTTTTTCGTGATTATATTAGCTTATTGGGTATTTTGGTTGTGGAACATGTGACCCATACTCAATGATTGCCTAATTGAGAAACTTAGCAGATTTCTAAGCCGTATGTTACATGTATTCTGGTTTTTCAACCCATTATATTACACGAAAACAAAAAGGACCAGTCTCCATGATAATGTAGCATTGCTAAATGTTGAGGTTCACTTGCTGTTTTCAGTTGAGTATATCCACATAAGGTCTTCTGTTCATCCTTTCCTATTTCCATCTAAAATTAGATGCTTAATTGCGATTGTTGGATTTACATATTATAGTGTCGCACAACTTTCAAAATAACCAAGGAGGAAGATGCAATGGATGAATGCGAGTTTGTTTTGTTGGTAAGCAACTGTAGCCAAGAGAAGTTGCAAGACACTACTGCCTAAGTTCAACAACTTATCAGAACCGCCTCAGTTCAGCAATTCATGACTTTATTTCAGTTTAAGAAGAGAAGGTAACATATCTCTATGTCGTATATAGTTACTCTTTGTTAAAATTTTGCATCCTGAATGTCTTTAAGCATTTGTATCTGAAAATTCCCTTGAGAACTCATTCATGGGCAGCTGGTACACAACAATCATCACGACTGAACCGTATTACAACAACGATGCTCTAACAGGTACAAGTGATTAAGTATATTTAGTTTTGTGAATTCTAAAAAAATATATACAATTAATAAATTTCACCCTTTTCCACCTGTTTTCTAACTCAAGTATTGTTTGTGACATTAAAATAGGCTAACATACAAGGAAAGCCGGCATCAAAGACATCTTACAGTGTGCATATATACACCAGTTCTTGAAAAGGTGCATGAAGAAAACCTTCATCATCTATATCAATAGAGGTGGTAATTTCTCTCTATGCAACCTCATAGCAAGTATTCATAAAGCTTCAGGCTCGAACTATTGGTTTTGTACATTGTAATGCATTCTATGTCATTCATGATTCATATATCTTCATATGCAATTGCTTTTGAGCGAATTTCACCAACTTCTCCATTTAAGTAGCACTGTCGATGGTGCCATTACGATTGGAGTCAGCTGATTCCATCGCCTTTTGCGATTTCCAACTTGAAAACCATATCCTAAGACAACGAATAGTCTCTCTGAATTCTTCAAGGCTTATCCGACCATCATGGTTATCATCATAGGTGCACAACCATGCTTTTTACTCATCAACGGTTATTGATCTGTTTGGCTGCAATCGTATGCACCTCGCAATGGACGTCCGTACGACTTGAGGCCTGAAAGTTTGAGTTATAAAAAGAAAAGTTTATAATTGCTGCTGAAGCTTTGGCGTATTTGCACCAATGCGATCCTCCTCTTGTCTATAGGTATATATTATTTTTTTATTTACAATTACAATGCTTTATGACCGCGTGGGTTGATTAATGGGTCAAAATGGGTAGCTTTTTACTATATGTTGAACTAATCAGATTGTTATAACTGATTTTAATGGTTTGCATGTTTGTTTGCTCAAGTCTTTATATCAGTAGCCAAGCTTATAAAAAATGAACCAAGCATAAATGAAATGATTTAGGCAATAAGTTTAATCATGAACTTATGAAATTAACCATTTAATCCTCAAGTTCCTCCCTGCGTATCATGTGTTATATTCTTATCACAACAGTATTCTCAAGAAAAAAAAAGAAAGCCCATTGGTACAACAGTCAGCAACCCTTTTTTGTTGATAGCAAAACCAAGACAAAATACAGAACATTTTATGTTTCTATTTACCTGCACATATCTGCTTATTCCCGTTTACATCTAATCAATATCATTGTTTTTTTGTTTTTAGAGTTTTTGATATGATTATTTTGTAATTTGTTTGAGAACCATATTGTGTTTCAAGTTTGAGTTTAGAAATGAACTGGTGGCCAATTTGCTCCAGAAGTCTGAATTTGATATAAAAAGGAGGCTGCCTTAGCAATATCAAATGCCACCTCTGGTGGTACCAATGAGCAAATCAATACATCACGCCTTAACTGCAGCACATCCCAGTTATATCAACATCTTTGCTGTCCAGAGATACCTGTTGGAAGAAGTGGGACTTAATTTCTTTGAGCCCCAGCAAGGGCTCCCTCAAGTTGTGATATACCAAAGTCCAGTTAAATGAAATCAAACCAGGTATAAGAGTTTCTTGACACAATAAAACCTGAAAAAAAGGAAAAAGCTTAACCCAATGTAAAATCAAAAATGAAATCATGAAGTGATATATTTCGTGTCTTGTCTTGCCATGAATCTATCTTTTATAAGGCAAACACTAACTTTCTAATTTGCGTATCGTTTTTTGATTACTGCAGGTGCAAGAGAAGACGGCTGACGAAAACGGTCTGAATTTCAGTGATCTAATTATTTTAGTGGAAAACCAAATATTAGCAGGTAAAAATATTTATTATAAGATTTAACGGTGTTTGTGTCTAGGTTTCGGATTGATCATTATAACTCTATTAGGCCTCTCATATGTATACATACAGCAGCCCAAGGTACCCTTATGAGAACAACTACATAATGCAACCTTGGTAACCATGTGTTCTTGCCTTCATCAGTATCAAATACTGTACATAACTGGACCTGAGGTATGCATAACATAACAAATTATTTATTAAACTAATGTTTATGACATTAAAGACGTGTTAAATATATATGCAAGAGGTCTAATAGACTTGCTGGTATGACCTGCCAGGTATGAAATGTATCCCAAATCTACCCATATTTCTGCAAATGTGTATAAATTGCAATCTCTAGATCTTATATACATAATTCTAACACTAAGAGGGATGTATGTTTGAGATATAAATTCTTCATTAACTGTATATATCACGTTTTTCTAACTTATTCGATTATCATTATAAGAGAGCAAAAACTTAGTATTTAGGAAGCTCATAAAAGCATTTGCAAAGTGAAGTATAATACCTTCTTTCGCCTGGGACTCTTGGATCCACTCTCCTAGCACATCTAATAAATAAACTCATCTCTTTATCTTTATAGTCTGCCATAAAGAAATCATTGACACCACATGCTACAGGTATTGCCATTTTCAAATGCACATTTTACAGAGCGTTGACAGATCTTATATATCCATCTTGGTTGAAGCTGTTTAACGCCCGTGAATTTAATCAGGTATTATCTTTGTGGTGTTCCTTGGTTTATGCTTCTAATTGTTTCACTGAATCTTAATCTGAACTCAAAAGAGTAATCCAAACAACTGATGTTATTAACAATTTTTTAGAGAGAATGAGATTATCATGCTTGATTTACCAAACTTTATATCTATATATTTTGGTGATTGGCTCAATTTGACTATGAATTTAGTTGCCTTTCGGGTTATCATTTTATATGATGGAGGTTTCAATTTTATATTTGTTGTATTTTCTCTGGATCTATTTTATATAATTTTCTATTTTGTTTAAATGCTTCACTTATGGAGTTCATTATGGCTACATGATTGGCTTGTGTCAGGAGAAAAAAGGACTACAAGTTAGGCCACTGTTAGTTTGTAATTACTGGTTTATAGTTGTATCTATCAAGAATTGTCTTTTGTTGATTCAATAAATAAGTTGGCTGATTCTTGTGGCAAAGGGGGTAAAATTCTGAATAATAATATCTTATGTTTTTGTACTTATGTATTTCTTTTTCTTCAGCTGCATATAAATAAGTTTGCTGATTCTTGTGGTAGATGTAATTCCCGAGCCAGTAGCAGAAGAGTTTCTTCGAGAGCATCAATTTTTTATAGTTATTTGTAATTTTGTGTTATCAGAATATACCCATAACAGTTTGACATTGTTTGCAAGTTTGTATGTGCTATTTCAATAATTATCTTTAAAGAGTCCTTCAGTATGTTACCTGATATATTATCACATAAAAATGATCTTATGCAGAAAGAGAAAAGAACCAGTGGCCATTTAAGATATACAATGCTTGCCATCACATTTGACCAATTTGTTTTTGGGACTTGATGGTGAACTTTCAGTAAGTGGAAGATAAGCTGCAGGTGCGTGTGTTGGCATAACTTCAACTTTATTAAGATCATTCCTAATCATTTATGAATATAAATTATGCTCAAACATATGCAATTGGCACTACTCATCGTGGAAGTGGTGCATGCGCTGAAAGAAGGTAGATGTGGTGTCAGTAGTGCTGCAAGATATAATGACTTTTACAAAACTAATAGTAAAACACACTTTTTTCATAATAGTCATTTGAAAACAATGTTTGACTCATTTAAAGTTATACGGAGTACATTTTATAGTAATCTCATTTACTTTTTTAACATGAGTCATAGATTTCTCATGTACTACTAAAATATTGTCATGACTTTTAGGAACGTTCATTTTTGGCTCTGACCTAGAGAAGAGGGTCTCTTATCTAGCGTAGCTACCCCAGGTTTGCGCTCTGCAGCAGAAACAGGCGAATTGGTATGTGGGATTCTCAGTGGAGCAGACCCAACAACTGAATGTACATCAAGATGCCTATTTGGTAGTCTGCTACCACCTGTCTGAAGTTATTCTTTGTAGTTTAAGTGACACCATTCCCCTCCCGTGATGGCTTAAGCACATGTATTTTACCCACAATAGATGTCAAGTCAGACTATGATAGAGTTTCTATGAAGCACTGTTGGAATTGTGCATAAAAATCACGCCAAAAGTATGACCACGTTCATCAAAGAGAGCGTGTCGTTGCGTGATGGCAACTTTGTAGTACCTGATGTTAATGACAATGTCATGTTTAAAGTCAAAGATAAGCTTTTTAATATTCGTGATCATCATGTTTGGAAACAAAAAGCTTGGTTTTTAAACCCATTATAGAAGGCAGTCAAACACACTTGGTAACATCAAAACAAAAAGCTTGGTTTTAAAGGTGCTGAGCTAGAGCTAAAGATGACTATTGCAACAGGTCTGTAATTTTAAACCAGATGGCAACGAAGCGTCTTCACTTAGCTTTCCTTGCATCAAATTGAACAACAAAACATTTGCATTCGTAGAATTAGTAGCGGAAGAATCATTGTGTGCAGATAATTTTTTAATTTTAGTGGCAAATTAGGGACGTCCATTGTCTACATTCCTGTGCCACTTTTGGGCTTGAAGAATTACCAACATTTCCTTTTGAGTCCTTATTCAGATTGGATGTTGGTTTGGCACACTTTGTTGGTACATCGTTTCCTGTATAATTTTCAGCAAAGTATTGACTTTGAAAAAGTTAATTTTTTTTCAGGTATTCGGATCCTTGTGGTACTTATTCTTAATAGATAGGAAATACAACTGCTGGCGTAAAGCATGCAAGGATAATCATTGTGTAGAAAGGTATATGTACTGTGGATCTAGAGATTATACCACATATGTAACCGAGTCAAAGTTGAAAGGTGTCCCGAAAATTAATAGAGCTAACAATTTCGTGTTTTCTCTGTTAGCAGGCTACTCATACTTAAACTATATGAAGGATTTGGTTAGTCTAAGATAACAAAACACTTTTCGTTACAGGTGACAGAGCAAAACTGATTGCTTTATGAAAATGGTAACTTAAATAAATTACAAAAAATTGCACTGTACTTCCATTTTATTTAAACCTGTACCAAAAGAACTATAATCTCATATCCATATATACAGATCATACGAATGTATTGTTGATTCCCGGATTCTTGTGACTATAAATGTTCAAACTTTTCGATGATATATGTTATAAATCATGGCCAAACTGACCCATTTGCAGACTTTTAAATATCAGATAATACTGTACCGTTGGACCTGCACAGAAGCTACGGAAGCTGAATTTTTCGTAAATGTTAATAATTTCATGCAAACTAATCCACATATAGTTGTGGGGTACTAAAATAATTTGCTCAGTTGAAGCTAAATAGATTTTCTATTGACGTCGAACTGTATGTTCTACATTACTTTATATGTGCAAAATCATCTTTTTCTATATGATTCTTTATGTATCTGTATCTTTGAATACTTATGCATTATTATATTATTCTATACTAAGTAAATACGGGCCATATGGGACCTAACCTTGCCTATTTAGCCATTTTCTAGCTTAATTAGGGCAATAAATAAACGATCAACTAAACTGGCGGCAATCGTAAAAATCTATGGGGCTATTACAGATTGAGGAAGAAATTCCAGTAGTGATGGGTGTCTCAGAAAGTGTTCTTTTGTGGTCTGTTGCAACAACTTTCTTCATACTGGATCCCCCAAATTACTCTTATCTTGGAAAATGTTATGTGTGGATTGAACCACCAGCCTATGTGTATATAATGGGCACACTTTAACGCATTTAGGTATATTGACAACATAACTGCATATAACCGCTAAAAATATGATTAAAAACCAAATCAATATACAAAAACATGTAAGTTTTGCGTTACTATGTATACTGAGTATTTTTTATTGTTGAGTTTTTTTGGTAACCCATGACTGGTGAGTTCTTTGACTCTATCAAAACCTAAATCGTTATGTTGTGCATGGAGTTCGATAAATTCTTTCACAAGTTATACCACCCATATCGTCCAAATATTCACGTGCCTTTATTAATCATTAGAAGTGAATGTACCTTATCCCAAAGACACATGGATTTTTGGGACGTTGTAGTACTAATACAATTAATCAATAGCACACTAATATGATTAGAGATAGATAAACCGGTCTATTCCAAAAATCACAGCGACTTTTTAATTTATTCGTTTGAGTCAATCGATCAACAAACTGGTTTTGATTAAAAACCATGTTTGTTTGAAACAGTTATTTGTTTAGATTTTATCAGGTTTTTAATCGGAACGAATCAGTTTAGTCGGTTTTTAACCAAACCGGTTCGATTTTAACTGAGTTTTTATGGTTTTCTATACCGGTCCTGCTATTTTTATTAAAACAGTTACAAACCACCGGTCCGATTTAAGAAAAACATATTTAAAAAAACCTCAGTTTTAAAAAATGATTTTTCTCACCCTTACATATGATTTAGTTAAATCATTCATTTACGCATGCATTAAAATGGTAATAAAAAGTTAAGCCACTTCGCGTGATGTTTTATTGAGAGGTAACAATTTCAACATCATATAATGACAACACTATATATTTTCTGCTTTTGTATTTAATATTCTGTTTCCATAACCAACCTAATTTTCTAAAAAAAATACAAACCAATAACAAGATAACCAAAGATTCACATGGGACAACACGCGATCAAAGATTGGTTTCCTTTTAGTTTTATTTTATCAAAAACGAGTCTCACTGTAAATAGATATAACTAATACACAAACGTACTCTTAAAAAATATTTACAAAACAAACCCGCCCATTGAGTGAGTTACCCTTGTAGACTAGTATGTGTGGTTTAACAAAAATGGAAACTTCTACACAAAATTTGTTCAGTCCAACAAAACTGGTTATATGTGTTTGTGCGGGCGTCTGCGTGTGCGCGTGTGTATATAAATGTTTAAGTACATCATTATAAATTTAGACAAAATTGCATTTTTGGGTGGCTCAAAGCATACAAAAAATTACACACATTGGGAACAAACATAAATAAAACACAAAATGCGTTTTAGACTTTTTTTAAATTTTTTTTAATTTTTTAAAAAATTACATTATTCGGCCTTTAGAAATTTTAAAATATTAAGAATTTTTTATTAAATTCACACTGAATTTTAAAATTAAAATTTTTTTTTAACATAAATTTTAGGGATGAGCAAAAGAACCAAAGAACCGGACCGGAACCGAGAATTAGACCGGAACCACGAAGAACCGAACCGGAACCAGAACCGTTGGATCCAGTTCCAGTTCTTGTTTTTGAGATTTTTTGGTTCTTGGTCCGGTTCGGTTCGCTTCCACCGGTTCTCGGTTCCGGAACCCAAAAGACCCGATAATTATAAAAATATTATAACTTTTTTTATATACCATACTCAAAAGCTAATATCATAAGTAATATAAAAAAAACACAACTAACCTACTCTCAAAAAAACCAAACCGAACATCTTAAACTCTAATTTTAATCCGTTGAAACACAAACAACTATCATTATCAAATCAATAGAACTAAGTTTTATGTTGGTTTTTTATTTGCATTTAATGTCTGTCTTCTCAGCATTAATGAAATATGTATGTCTTGATAGTACATAATTACTAATCACTAGATTTGTATAATATAAAAATTGTTTTTTTATGTTATAATTTTTGATATGGCACGTTCAATAAGTTTGAATAATTTGTGAATTCTTTATTTTACTTTTTAACAAAAAAGTTTATATAATATGACTAGCCATGCCAAATACATTCATTTTGTAAACATAATGTTAAATGATTAGTAATCTCTATCTTTATTTTGATTTTCTTTTTAAGATGATACAAATTCAACCGATATTGAGCCAGATAACTCTGATTCAAATTTTGGTAAAAGAAAAGTAGTGAACTTGTAAAACTATATGATGTTTATTTATTTGAGCCTATGTTTAGTTGTTAAATGTTATTGCTTTTAACGTAAATGGTTATAAATACTTAAAAGAAAATATTTTTGTTGACGTAATTTATTAGTGAATGAGTTTTTTCTTCTTGTTCTGAAAAATTGGTTCCTATACGGGTAGAACCAAAGAACCGGAACCGGAACTAGAACCAGAATCAGAACCAAAAATATATTTGGTTCGGTTCTTGGTTCCTATTTTTCTCAAAATTTCGGTTCTCGGTTCCACCGGTTTCCGGTTCCAGTTCCACCGGATCTAGATCCACGCTCATCCCTAATAAATTTAACGTTACTAAACACAAACTGTAAGTAAAATATACTAAAAGATAAATGAAAAAAAAACTAAACTAAAAAGGCACAAACAATAAACCCTTTGGAACAACTAAAAACACAACCCCGCCCGTTGGGCGGGTTACGATGCTAGTATATATATATATATATATATATATATATATATATATATATATATATATATATATATATATAATATATATATATAATATATATATATATATATATATATAATATATATATATATATATATATAATATATAATATATATATATATATATATATATATATATATATATATATAATATATATATATATATATATATATATATATATATATATATATATATATATATATATATATATATACACTAGCATTTAGACCC
>JANFOE010002968.1:2500-54947 GCA_025667525.1 Glebionis coronaria
TAGTCGAATGTAAACGCGTAACAAGTTACGCACTAGCTTTTTCATATAGTTTCGATGATTGTTTGTTGAACTTTTCGTCAAAAAAATTACACATAATTTGTAAAATCACTAGTAATTTGTAAAATCAATTGTGATTTGTATTTCTAAAATGCATGTGTGGTTCTATATATCGCATGTGATTTCATAAATTTACGTGTGATTCAAGCATTCCAAAACCGTAACATTTTCTAACAAACCCACATTAGATGAATCACATGTGATTTTTTTAATCATGTATTATCTGTTTTCATTTATGTAAAATATATAAATCACTTGTGATTTTAGAAATCCTTAAATTTTAAATGATTTTACAAATTCACATGTGCTTTATAAAGTACATAAATCACATGTGATCCGTGAGTGCGGAAATTAAAAAAATCGTCGAAAGTACATAGAAGTACGTATCATTAAAAAGAAAATTTATCACAAATGACATTGTGATTTGATAAAAATCATGTCATTTGACACAAATCACAAGTGTTTGAAAAAAATTACTTACGGTTTGGCGAAAATTATGATTTCGGATTTAGTATAAGTAACTAGTTATTCGGATCAATCACATGTAATTATCATTAAATCACATCTAATTTAAGCAGAATTACATGTGATTAAAATAAAATCATAACTAATTCAAAAGCAAATTTGCTTTATATATTTTACATGAATCACATGTAAAAACACATAGAAAATCACATGTAATTCAAGTAAAATTACATGTGATCAAAACAAAATCACATGTAATTCAGAAGCCAGTTTACTTTGTATATTTTATATGAGTGACAACAAAATGTTTTTATATATTGACAGAATTACATTTGATTCAAACAAAATCACATGTGATTCATCTAAAGTGTGTTTGTCAGAAGAAGTTAAGGTTTCGAAATTTTTGAATCACATGTAATTATCATCGAATTACATGTTATTCAATGCAAGCAAAATCACATGTAATTATCATCGAATTACATGTAATTCAAGCAGACAATTTAATATATTAACAAGATTACATGTGATTAAAAGAATCACATGTGATTTATTTAAAGTGGGTTTGTTAGAAGAAGTTAAGGTTTTAAAATGCTTGAATCACATGTAATGCAAGCAAAATCATATGTAATCATCACAGAATCACGTGCAATTCGAGCAGAATTACATGTGATTCAAACAAAATCACATGTAATTTATAAGCCAATTTGTTTTATATATTTTACATAAATGAAAACAGATAATACATAATTAAAAAAATCACATGTGATTCATCTAATGTGGGTTTGTTAGAAAAAGTTACGGTTTCGGAATGTTTGAATCACATGTAATGCAAGCAAAATCACATGTAATTATCACCGAATCACATGTAATTCAGAAGCCAATTTGTTTTACATATATATTTTTTTGGGTAAAAGGGACTCCACTCTGGTAAATATGAACATATTTTATATTAATGGCAACAAACATTTTAATATATTGACAGAATTATGATGAGACTGCTTTTATACATAGTCTCATCGTCCAAATAGGGCTTAAAATGCATTAAATATCATCAAAATACCCAAATATATGCTTGTGTTTGTTGCTTGTGTATTTTAGGTACGGATATTGAGAAAATGACAAAAGATCACAAGAATCATTCAAAAACGAACACGGGAAACGAAGCCGCACAATGAACCAAGCCCTAATGAAGAATTTTCCAAGAAAACCCTTGAAGATTTGAAGAATTATGAAGAAGGGTCCTCCAATATGGAAGATTTGACACTTTATACCCTTGTATCTTCATACTTACACGTTTGGTCCCTAAAGTTTGTCAAAATTACAAAAAGGACCCTTAACTTTGAAGATTTGGCAAATTTAGCCACTCAACAAAGCTAAATTGTCAACCATTATCATCCACAAAGTCAAATACATCATGAAGTCCTTTAAAGTACAAGAAATTACAAGTTTGGCCCTTTGAAAATCCCAAAATTATAAAAAGGACCCTCAACTTTCAACAATTGGCAAGAATGGCCCCTCTACTTTGAAGATTGGACACTTTATACCCCTCAAATATCATTGAACATGAGAAGGGTCCCTAAAGTTTGAAGAATTTACACATTCAGCCGTTGGAAATTGGTTAAAGTTACTTTATTAACCAAGGGACTAATGATGAAATTGCATTTGGACTAGGATTGAAAACCATTTGGACTGGATTTGCAACCGTTAGTATTAGGGACTGGCAAAGAGTTTACTACCCACTAGCCCATCACCACCCCTTTAGCCCAATCCCTTTGTTACCCGGGTTTAATTAAGCTGGTCAACAAAGTCAATAACCCCTTAATTTTTTCCCACTAAACAAAGGATTTAAAAAACTTAACCCCTAATTCGGATTAAACACCACTGTTCAACCTTCCCTAACCCCATAAACCCTAATCTAATTAATCCCTCAAATCAAAGGGTTTTTGTAAATTGGCTTCCAGATTGCTAATTACCCATCACCTAACCCAAACCCAACTCCCAAAAAGCGTCCCCCTCACCCTCACATGTCTCTCTAACCCTCCCCTGCCCCACTATTCACTCCCAAACAAACAAAGTGCAGAAAATGAACGACCCACACCCTTGCTTACATCCTAAGCTAAAATGTGGACGTCCAAGATCTCTTTTCACTGCTGGCACCCCCACAATAGTCCAAAGATCCTCACATGACACTCTTGGCGAATTCAAAAATTGGCATCTACATGGCATCTTCAAAGAATCTCCAAGGGCAATAGAGGAAGTTCAATACATTAGGGTTTTAGTTTCCTTTAAATTATAGAATGTTTGTAGCCTCTATATAAATGCGTTTAGGACTTAGGATTTTACTAGCTTTTTTTCTTCTCCTGGGTTAAGGCCTTGTAAATCCATATTTATTTTATGAAATGAATTGGTACTGAGTTTGTGACGAGAAAGAAAGAGCCCATTTACATTTCTTGCATTTTTACTTTTCCAAGTTAAAGCTTCATTTTAATTTTCTGTTGGTGACTCAAGCTTCTAATTTTTCAAGAATTGGTCCAAGGGCTTTAAGCTTGTCTCATAAGCCTGATAATCTTGTTGATTATCAAGTTTAAGGGAGGGTTAAAGATCTTGTTGATTTAGTTTGTAGTAATATTTCAAGAAAATCAAGCATTTCAGTTTTTTTACTTTAGTCCAATAAGCCACAAACAGCTTAATCAATAAGCTGGTTTGTTAACCTTGTGGACAGTTAACTCTTTTGCATACCTTTTCTCTTAGCAGGATCCTAGTACCTATTCCAGTTTTAGAAGATATATGTGGTGTGTGTGTCAACAGTGACCACCACCACCCATTCTCTTGTCTTGATTACTTGTCCAAAAGTCTGCACAAGCCCGGGCTTGTTTGGAGGTGCCTTTTCAACCACTGTTGGACCAGGATTGTAAGTCCAACAAGGTAGCACCTTGTTCCCTTTTTCAGTTTTATAAAAATTTCAGTTTCATGTGAATCTGCATGAGAAGTTGTTAAGTGTTTGTTTGAGTGCTGGAAATTGCTAAATTTGTGGTTGTATGCATGTTAGAAGTAAGTAGAATCAGTTTGGTTAAGATTTGTTAAGGTTTGGTTTGAAAAATTTGATATTTCAGATTTTAAGGGGTGTTTGGATTTGTGTTTTAGGCAGATTTTGTGACAAGATTTTGTGTGAAAACCTGTTTGAATCACTTAATAGGGTGTTGTTAGGAGATATTAGTCTTAGTATTTCAGTATTGGTGGAGTTTGAAACAAAGTTGTATGATAAAAATTGCATTCAAGTGGTCAAAATTCAATAGGTCCTTCTTGGACTGATTTTGTTGAAATTTTGTTCATCAAGCTGTTAAGGTTGTTAGAGATTGGTATTATCTAGGGTATTTGATAGATTTTATGTGACTTGGTCAGCTTATGTGCAAGTTTTGAGCCTTGGAAATTCAATTTTGTGCTAACTGAATCAGCTAATCATATCAGACCTTCATAGCCATATCAGAAACTTGATTTGGCACTTTTGTGTGATATTTTGTTAAGTGACTTGCTTGATTTGTGTTTGCATTGACTCCCTACACTCCAACTGAGTGTAGGGGTGCCCTATTGTCCAAAAACAACACCAAGAATCAAAGAATCAAGACCTCTTGTTTCTGTTTTCACAAGTGAAGAAATTGTTCTTCTTTGTGTTTTCAAAAATTTAAACTGGGCACGTTTTTCAATCAATAGGGCTTAATCTTGTTAAAAATTGGATTTGTTCTTGTGTTTTTGAAGTTTAAAAAGTCACAGGATTGAGTTTTAAAAAGATATAAAAAAAAGAGCAAAAAGCTCCTTGGCCTGGACTCGAACACGGGACCCCTCGGTGGAGGACTATACGTGCTAACCAGTGATCCAAGTGCTTTTCTATGCACAACTAGCTATCTATTATATATTTAAGGTGTCTTTGTTTTCTAGCTTATTTACATAGCAGCTTATTATTAAGCTAATTCCAGCTTATTTCTTTAAGGTTTTTACTGTTTAGCATTTTTCTTATGTTCTTGTTAGGGTTTTGGACTTTTCAGTTCAAAAAGTTTATTTTTCCCTTATTTAATTAATTTTCTAGGATTATTTTTAGTTTAAATTTTGAAAAGTAATTTAAAAATAGGAAAAAGTAATTAAAAAATATGAAAAAATAGATTTTAGGTTTTTAATCATATTTTTGAGGTTTACAACCATTTAAGTTTTCAAAAAGTCTAATTTTTGATTTTATTGGATTTTAGGGTTTTTAGCTAACTTTAAAATTTAATATAAAATTGTTAAATAGGTTTTAGAAACTTTTAATTGCATTTTTGTCTTAGTTACATTATTCTAGATTTTTGGTGATTTTTTTAGAATTTTTTTATGAACTTTGAATTTTTTTGAATATTTTAATATTATTTTATTATTAAAAATTGAAGTTTGATTTTTTTTTGGTTTTTACATTTTTCCTAGGTTAAAGACACTTAATTAGTAGTTTTGTAACTTTCCAAACATTTTTAGGACTTTTCAATTATTTTCTAGAATTAATTTAAGTTTTATTTGATTTTAATAGTTTTTAAGTGTTTAAAAATAGTTTAATTTGGTTTTAAAATTCTTAAAAATACTTTTTAGCTTAATTAGGACCTTTTTGAGGTTTACAAACTTTAAGATCTTGTTTAGGGCTTTTTAATAATTAATTGTGATTTTTAGGGCTTTAATTAGCATTAAAAAGTCATTATCTAATTAATTAAAAGGTTTTAACAAGTTTGGATTTTTTGCAAACTCTTATAATATTATTGTGGATTTTTAGTAATTTTTAGGAATTTTTAGGTTAAAATTTTAATTTTTGCACTATTTACGGTTTTGCGTGATCGCCTTTTTCGTCGTAGTTTAATTCGTCTTCGTAACCGTCTTTCTCTTCTAATCTCATTTCTTTCTTTCTTTCTCAATCATATAATCACAAATCATTAATCAATTCAATACACAACGCACTTGCCTCCTTGGGAAACGAACTTGAACTTATTTGGTCATTAGTGCTCGGTTTTCCTAAACCGACACTTAACGCTTACCACTATTTTGTCATCCTTTTCCTAAAGGGTTGCAAAAAGCAACAATCATTTTGGCGCCGCTGCCGGGGAGGCGTGTTGTGTTTTGGTTGAACAATTGTTGTTTTTATATATAGCCATAATAGTATTTGTATTAGTAGCACTCTACTAATACGTATTATCGGTTTTTCGTTTTTTGTGAATACTATTAATATATTGTATACGTAGAACAATAAATTTACAAGTACTCCAAATACGTGAGAAATCACAACCTTGACTTGGGAGGTCATTACCCAATCATTGTATTCGAATCTCAAACCAAAGAAAAAGGCAAAAATAGATAAATACTTTCGTGAAGCTCGATTTTGAGAAATACAAACTATAAGGTGGGTATAAGGCGGTTGTATTTCATGACCTAAAGGAAAAAGGCTCTTAAGTGCTTCGCGCCGCCTCGTTTCCTCCGCTTGCTTGTGCGTATTTTGATCTTGAAAGCTAATCGAGGGTTTTGCCGCCCAAAGTATTACTTAAGTATCATATATATTTTCTTGGTTTCTATTGATTAAACCCTCTTGAACGATTTGGTGTTCCACCATCGTTCTAAAGTCATCGAAGGCGCACTTCACGTGATCGTTTTCATTCCTTGAGGATTCTTTAATCGAGAGATTTGATTAAGGAGGAGATTTGTAGATTTGTGTCTACCTAATACATTCCAAAAATCCAAAAAAAAGTAAAAACAATCAAAAACCACAAAAAATTGAAAAAGTAAAAACACCAAAAAGAGTCTTCTTTGCTCACCCTCTCGTTGTACGTGACGTTTATGCAAACTCGCTCCAAAGCAAGACGTGCTCGTAAACGAAGAAACAAATCAATCACTCCTACTAGTGAGGAGTCTCCTATTGACGAACCCATTGTAGTGAAAGAAGCACCCATGGCTAATCGAACTATGATGGAGTTGCTTCAAGCACCCACCGAGGGTTATGGAGAAGCGATTGTGATTCCCGCTATCCTTGCGGAGAATTTTGAGGTTAAGACGGGTTTGTTGTCCATGATTCAAAACAACAAGTTTCGAGGTGACGAAAAGGACAACCCTCATAACCACATTCGCCAATTTAATCGTCTCACCGCCACTTGCAAGTTTAAGGACGTCTCAAACGACTCGATTAAGATGATGCTTTTTCCGTATTCCTTAGCGGGGCCCGCAAAAATTTGGTTAGAGAAAGAGCCACCCAATTCTATATTGACGTGGAAGGATCTCGTTTCAAAATTCGTGAACCAATTTTTTCCGCCCTCTAAGACTACGCATTTGAAAAACAAGATTTCAAAGTTTTCACAAGAGTATAATGAGAGTTTTTCAACGGCTTGGAATAGGTTTAAGGAAATGTTGCACGAATGTCCTCATCATGGTTTTTCCGACTTGCATCAAATTGACACGTTTTACAATGGCTTGAACGATCATGAGCGTGATTATCTTAATGCCGCCGCGGGTGGTAATGTTTTGTGTAAGACGGTCGAGGAAGCATTGTTAATCATTGAGAATAGGTCTAAGGTCTATAGTCCTCGTAGCACGTCGAGTGTTCATAAGACTTCGTCTACACCTTCGCCTTCATTGTCACACACCATTGATGCTTGCCAAATCGAGGCTAATTTGGAGAACAAGATTTTTGATAAACTTAAGGGATTGTTAATTGAGTTTAAAGTTGGTGAACAACCCACTCCCGCTACGATTAAAGCGGTTGAGGTTTCTTGTATGTATTGTGGTGGAGCTCACGATTATTCCGAGTGCATTACCAACGATGGTAACACTTCGAGTGCCTTCGCGGCCGCGGGAACTTATAACCAAAACGGTCAAGTTCCTCGCACTAATCAATTGACTCCACCGGGTTTTCCACCAAATCAAAATGCTAACAATTATCGAAACAATCAAGTTGGTTACCAAAGCAATCAAAGAAACAATTATAAGGGTAATAACAACTATGGGAATCAAGGAAGTAGTAGCCAATTGCAAAATCAAAACCAAAACCGTAATTTTCAAAACACAAGTCAAGGTCTTCAAAATGTTTACACTAAAGAACTTCCAATGGACTTTTTGAATTACGCTACAGCAAATGATAAGATTTTGGAAAACATTCAAGAGCAATTGGCTAGTCAAGCTAGGGACACGGCTAAAAACACCAAGGAGTTAGCTAATTTTGTGAAGGAAAATCTTAACATGAGAAATGAGTTGAAAAATGATTTTGCTAATCAAATTAGAGGTCAAAACAATAAAATTGAACAAATTCATGCTAGGCTTGAACAAAGAATTGACCAGAAAGTCGCTAGTCAAGATCTTAAGTTTAATAGTCAAGATGCTAAGCTTAATGCCATTTTAGAAGCCGTCATTGGGAACAAAGCCTCTACTTCGAGTGGTCTTCCTAGTAACACCGTATCAAACCCGAAGGGAGAGATGAAAGTGATTACCACACGAAGTGGTAAGGCACTTAAAGAACCGACTCCTCAACCAGTTACTCCAACGGTGGAGGAAATTGAGGAAGAACCCGAGGTGGTGGTCGAAAAGGAGCATATCTCAAGCCCACAAAGTACCGCTCATTCCACACCTACGGTCGACCCTTTACCAACATTGGAACCCGAGATTCCAAAGGCTATGCCTATGCCCCAACCCACACCACCCTTGCCTTACCCATCGAGACTTAGGAAGGAGAAACGACAAGAGCGCGACAACTACCAATTTGAGCTTTTTATGAAAATGTTTCGTGAGTTGCACTTTAATGTGAGTTTCGCCGATGCTTTGGTCATGATGCCTCGATTCGCCGCTAACTTTAAGAGTATGTTGAACAACAAGGAGAAATTGCACCAATTGTCTAGTTGTTCGTCGGTTTATCTTAATCGCATACCTCAAAAAGTCGGTGATCCCGGTAAATTTTTGATCCCTTGTGCAATTCAAGATATGGAAGAATTTTATGCCTTGGCCGATCTTGGTGCTAGCATTAACTTGATGCCACTTGTAATCTTCAAGTCGCTCAATCTTCCTAATCTTACTACTTCACTAATGTCTATCGAGTTGGCCGACCATTCCACGATTCGTGCATGTGGTTTGGCAGAAGACGTTTTTGTGAAAGTGGGGAAGTTCTACTATCCCGTAGACTTTATCGTCGTTGATATCCCCACGGATCCTCAAGTTCCTCTTATTTTAGGTCGTTCGTTTTTAGATACGTCTATGGCTTTAATTGATGTTCATGCTAGAAAGATCACCTTACGTTTCAACGACGAGGAACTTGTTATAAACGCAACTTAAAATTCTCAACTTTCTCATGTTTATTCTGTTGCTACCATAAACCTCGTTGATATGATCGACGTGGTTTGCGAGGAATTTTCACAAGAAGTTTTAGGGTTTGGTGATGAAGAAACTAGTGGCAATCCCACTATGTTAGATCCAATTCTTGATAATTCGACACCAACCTTCACTCCATTTGAAGGTGGTGGTTTTACGTTGGAAGAATGCAATGTTCCACGTACTTGTGACGAAGACCTCGACAACGATGAGGACTTCTCGATTATCAAGGATTTTCTTAACGATTTCCTATTTCCTCCACCCGAGGAGGTTATGTGTATCGAGCCCAAATCTTCACTTGAGGAACCACCTATCCTTGAGTTGAAAGATTTACCTCCTCACCTCGAATATGTCTATTTGGAGGAGGGCGACAAGTTGTCGGTTATTATTGCGAAGGAACTTTCGAATGATGAAAAAACCGCACTTGTCGATGTTCTAAAGGAACACAAAGGGGCGATTGCGTGGAAGTTATCCGACATTAAGGGAATCGATCCCAAGTTTTGTACTCACAAAATATTGATGGAGGAGGATTTCAAGCCCACAATCCAAAGTCAAAGGAGGGTGAACCCTAAAATTCACGACGCCATCAAAAAGGAGGTCCTTAAACTCCTTGACGCGGGAATGATTTACCCTATTTCCGATAGCCCTTGGGTGAGTCCTATTCATTGTGTCCCTAAAAAGGGAGGGATGACCGTTGTGCCAAACGATGCCAACGAGTTAATTCCCACTAGACTCATGACCGGATGGAGAGTGTGCATTGACTATCGAAAGTTAAATGAAGCCACTCGAAAAGACCATTTTCCCTTGCCCTTCATGGACCAAATGTTGGAGCGTCTTGCGGGAAACGATTTCTATTGCTTTTTAGATGGTTTTTCCGGTTACTTCCAAATTCCTATCGATCCTCGTGATCAAGAAAAAAACTACGTTTACGTGTCCATATGGAACGTTTGCCTATCGTAGAATGCCATTCGGACTTTGTAATGCACCGGGAACCTTTCAAAGGTGCATGATGGCTATTTTTCATGATATGATCGAGAAGACGATGGAAGTCTTCATGGATGACTTTTCCGTGTTTGGTAATTCGTTCACTTCGTGTTTGTCGAACCTAGAGAGAATGTTGAAACGTTGTGAGGAAACCAACCTTGTGCTCAATTGGGAAAAATGTCATTTTATGGTTAAAAGTGGAATCGTCTTAGGGCACAAGGTCTCGAAAGCGGGGATTGAGGTAGATCAAGCTAAGGTAGACGTCATCGCCAAATTACCTCATCCCAAAACCGTCAAGGGAGTTAGGAGTTTCCTAGGCCATGCGGGCTTTTATCGTCGATTCATCAAGGATTTTTCAAAGATTTCTCGACCCATTACACATCTTCTTGAAAAAGAGGCACGTTTTGTCTTTGACGAAGATTGTGTACGAGCCTTTGAAATCCTTAAGAGGAAACTAACCGAAGCTCCCATTCTTGTTGCTCCCAATTGGAACCTCCCCTTTGAACTCATGTGTGATGCTAGCGATTACGCTATTGGGGCCGTTTTGGGGCAACGTCATGATAAGCACTTCTTGCCTATTCACTATGCTAGCAAGACGATGACCGAGGCTCAACTAAAATACACTACAACGAAAAAGGAGTTCCTTGTCGTGGTGTATGCATTTGAGAAATTCCGACCTTATCTCGTCTTGACGAAATGCATAGTGTATACGGACCATTCGGCTATTAAGTATCTCATGGCAAAGCAAGATGCTAAGCCGAGATTACTTCGTTGGATTCTCCTCCTTCAAGAATTTGATCACACCATCGTTGACAAAAAAGGAGCCGAGAATCTAGCGGCCGATCATCTTTCTCGTTTGGAAGATCCTCACCAAAGTGTTTACGAGCCCAAGGAAATCACCGAAACATTTCCGCTCGAGACACTTGGCATAGTGAATTCTAAGCTTGATTCTTCTACCCCATGGTTTGCGGATTTTGAAAATTACCATTCGGGTAACTTCATCATTAAGGGTATGACGACTCAAGAAAAACGAAAATTCTTTTGTGACGTCAAGTTCTACTTTTGGAACGACCCTTACTTGTTTCGAACTTGTGCGGATCAAATCATCTGACGTTGTGTATTTGGCACCGAAGCTTCTAACATCCTTAGAGCTTGCCATGAGGGACCCACGGGTGGTCACCACGGTGCTAATCTCACGGCTAAGAAGGTGTTTGATGTCGGCTTCTTTTGGCCTACTATTTACCGAGATGCACAAGATCTTGTGAAGTCTTGTGATGCATGCCAACGACAAGGAAAAGCCTCACAAAAAGATGAAATGCCACAAAATATCATCCAAGTATGTGAGATCTTTGACGTTTGGGGTATAGACTTTATGGGGCCGTTCCCATCATCTCGTGGTAATAAGTACATTCTCGTTGCGGTTGACTACCTTTCTAAGTGGGTGGAGGCAAAGGCCTTGCCCACCAATGATGCTCGTGTGGTAGTCAAGTTTTTGAAGCAATTGTTTTCTCGGTTTGGAACCCCTTGTGCTATCATAAGCGATCGTGGAACCCATTTTTGTAACGACCAATTCGAAAGGGTTCTAAGGAAATATGGGGTTACACATCGGCTTTCTACGGCTTATCACCCACAAACAAGTGGGCAAGTCGAGGTTTCAAACCGAGCGTTAAAGAGGATCTTGGAGAGATCCGTAGGAGAAAACCGACAAACTTGGTCGGATAAGTTGGACGATGCTTTATGGGCCTTTAGGACCGCTCATAAGACGCCCATTGGGTGCACTCCCTATAAGCTTGTGTATGGAAAGAATTGTCATTTGCCTATCGAGTTAGAACACAAGGCTTATTGGGCCCTAAAGCATTGTAATGATGATATGGAGACCGCGGGAAAACACCAGAAAATGCAATTAAATGAATTGGATGAATTGAGAGATATTGCTTATGAAAATTCATTAATTTACAAAGAGAAAACTAAAAAGTTGCATGATTCTAAAATTAAAAACCGGGTTTTTAACATTGGGGATCAAGTTTTGCTTTTTAATTCAAGATTAAAAATCTTTTTCGGTAAACTGAAATCCCGTTGGTCCGGGCCATTCACCGTGACTCAAGTGTTTCCGTATGGGACCATCGAGCTAGCTCAAGATGATGGTCCTAACTCCAAGGTGAATGGACATAGGTTGAAGCACTACTTTGGCGGGGAAGTTCCATCCTTGAACTACCTCGACTAAGTCACCTTCCCCAATGATAATTAGTATTGAGGGGATCGAGTCGAGCTCATGACTCGGTAATCAAAAACGAGGTGCCTCATGGGGGAGTCCCATGCTTATCCTATGTACATATTATCTCTTTCTAATGTAGCTTACGTGTGGGGATTTGTGCCCTTCCAACCTTTGTTCCATGGTTGTTTGTGAATTGTGGTTTTTAGATCATGATCTTCACGATTGGAGCCTCTCGTGTTCGTTTTATGGGAGCACTCGATCGTTTGCTTTGGAGACATTTCTCAATATCCATGATATATCCTTTTGATGTTCTAACCTTAGGTTTTTAGCACACTTCATAAACGGCTATTAATTTATTGGTTACACCCTTTCCATGCTAGATTAGGCATTCGACTACGTCTCTAGTATGGGGGTGTTTGCACCCCTAGACCCGAAACATTGAGGACAATGTTTAACTTTAGTATGGGGGGGTGAATAGATACTTGGCTTGCCAAACCTTCACGCTTTCCAAAGTTTATCTTTTTTTTATCGTTTTATTGCAAAATAAGGCTAAAATGGCCAAATTTTAAAAACTTTCTCATGTTTTATAAGTGTTTGAAGACACGAATGTAGGTTTTCCGATGGCGAGAATAAGAGTAATTTTTGACTCGACCGTGCGTGTTGAGCACTTAGCTTTGATTCCTTAACTACACATTAGGCTAAGTCTCTTAAATGAGGACGAGCAATGATAGAGTTAATTATAAGTTACTATGCTAAACGTAGAGTACTCGTATTCTTTCAAAAACTCATGTGTTCTCTTTGTTTGCTTATTCTCCCTTCGCATGTAAATATTTGTTGCCTAATAAATATTGACTTAGTGGTTTAGTTAGGATTGTTGGGTTTCTAGTCTTTTCTAGTAGCTTCCGTGTAATTAAATTAGGAAGACATTAAGGTATCGCCAGCGTCACGGTTTTGAAGTATTGGCACCCGAATAATCGAAAGCTTCACCCAATAATAAGATTTCAAGTGCTCACCTAAATCAAGCAAACAATTTGAAGCCCCACAAGGCCGAAAAATCTATTCAAAATTGAAAGTGAATCAAGCCTTAATCTTCGAAGCTTTAAAGATCCAAATTCGCTTTAGCGTGAGGATATACGTCTTTGGCTAATAAAACCACCGATGAGGCGGATAATAAAAGGCAAGGCAAGACCGAAGTCATAATAAAAGCTTCATGGCGAAGTTGAATAAAAGATGGAGGTAAACCAAAGATAATAAGGCCCTTCCGTTAGGGGGCGTATAAAAGTCTTGGTAATAAGTCTCATGTTCAAAACCGTTATAAAACCGTGTTTATCGATTCTTCTTGTCAACTTAATTTTTTAACATCGTTGTCTATTAGGAGGGGTTATTGATTTGATGGTCTTAGTTACACCGTTAGGACTCTATTTTTAGACCTAAATCTCTATTATCGCATAAGTCAAACAATGTATCCTCGTGAAGCATTCAAGACAAAATAAAATATAAGAGATACAACTTAGGAATAATGGGAGGATAAGCACGTGATTAGGGCATATGAGTAGTGTTAGCATTACTAACTTATAATGACAATGATCTCGTTGCACGCTTGGCATGGAATTGGGGTGAAAATCGAGGACGATGAAATTATTTCTAACGAAGCATTCACGTGTTCTTATTATATGAACCTAAACGTCCCATTTTGCGATGAAAATCATACATTATGTCTAAAACACAAGTAGTAGTAATAGTAGTAGTATAGCTAGTTTATCGTTCAATAAAGTGAATAAAATTAATTTTGGAGATGCTACGGAACTTTATTCTAGCATTGCGTGAGGGCACGGCAATGGTTTAGTATGGGGGAGTGATGAGACTGCTTTTATACATAGTCTCATCGTCCAAATAGGGCTTAAAATGCTTTAAATATCATCAAAATACCCAAATATATGCTTGTGTTTGTTGCTTGTGTATTTTAGGTACGGATATTGAGAAAATGACAAAAGATCACAAGAATCATTCAAAAACGAACACGGGAAACGAAGCCGCACAATGAACCAAGCCCTAATGAAGAATTTTCCAAGAAAACCCTTGAAGATTTGAAGAATTATGAAGAAGGGTCCTCCAATATGGAAGATTTGACACTTTATACCCTTGTATCTTCATAATTACAAGTTTGGTCCCTAAAGTTTGTCAAAATTACAAAAAGGACCCTTAACTTTGAAGATTTGGCAAATTTAGCCCCTCAACAAAGCTAAATTGTCAACCATTATCATCCATAAAGTCAAATACATCATGAAGTCCTTCAAAGTACAAGAAATTACAAGTTTGGCCCTTTGAAAATCCCAAAATTACAAAAAGGACCCTCAACTTTCAACAATTGGCAAGAATGGCCCCTCTACTTTGAAGATTGGACACTTTATACCCCTCAAATATCATTGAACATGAGAAGGGTCCCTAAAGTTTGAAGAATTTACACATTCAGCCCTTGGAAATTGGTTAAAGTTACTTTATTAACCAAGGGACTAATGATGAAATTGCATTTGGACTAGGATTGAAAACCATTTGGACTGGATTTGCAACCGTCAGTATTAGGGACTGGCAAAGAGTTTACTACCCACTAGCCCATCACCACCCCTTTAGCCCAATCCCTTTATTACCCGTGTTTAATTAAGCTGGTCAACAAAGTCAACAACCCCTTAATTTTTTCCCACTAAACAAAGGATTTAAAAACCTTAACCCCTAATTCGGATTAAACACCACTGTTCAACCTTCCCTAACCCCATAAACCCTAATCTAATTAATCCCACAAATCAAAGGGTTTTTGTAAATTGGCTTCCAGATTGCTAATTACCCATCACCTAACCCAAACCAAACTCCCAAAAAGCGTCCCCCTCACCCTCACATGTCTCTCCAACCCTCCCCTGCCCCACTATTCACTCCCAAACAAACAAAGTGCAGAAAATGAACGACCCACACCCTTGCTTACATCCTAAGCTAAAATGTGGACGTCCAAGATCTCTTTTCACTGCTGGCACCCCCACAATAGTCCAAAGATCCTCACATGGCACTCTTGGCGAATTCAAAAATTGGCATCTACATGACATCTTCAAAGAATCTCCAAGGGCAATAGAGGAAGTTCAATACATTAGGGTTTTAGTTTCCTTTAAATTCTAGAATGTTTGTATCCTCTATATAAAGGCGTTTAGGACTTAGGATTTTACTAGCTTTTTTTCTTCTCCTGGGTCAAGGCCTTGTAAATCTATATTTATTTTATGAAATGAATTGGTACTGAGTTTGTGACGAGAAAGAAAGAGCCCATTTACATTTCTTGCATTTTTACTTTTCCAAGTTAAAGCTTCATTTTAATTTTCTGTTGGTGACTCAAGCTTCTAATTTTTCAAGAATTGGTCCAAGGGCTTTAAGCTTGTCTCATAAGCCTGATAATCTTGTTGATTATCAAGTTTAAGGGAGGGTTAAAGATCTTGTTGATTTAGTTTGTAGTAATATTTCAAGAAAATCAAGCATTTCAGTTTTTTTTACTTTAGTCCAATAAGCCACAAACAGCTTAATCAATAAGCTGGTTTGTTAACCTTGTGGACAGTTAACTCTTTTGCTTACCTTTTCTCTTAGCAGTATCCTAGTACCTATTCCAGTTTTAGAAGATATATGTGGTGTGTGTGTCAACAGTGACCACCACCACCCATTCTCTTGTCTTGCTTACTTGTCCAAAAGTCTGCACAAGCCCGGGCTTGTTTGGAGGTGGCTTTTCAGCCACTGTTGGACCAGGATTGTAGGTCCAACAAGGTAGCACCTTGTTCCCTTTTTCAGTTTTATAAAAATTTCAGTTTCATGTGAATCTGCATGAGAAGTTGTTAAGTGTTTGTTTGAGTGCTGGAAATTGCTAAATTTGTGGTTGTATGCATGTTAGAAGTAAGGAGAATCAGTTTGGTTAAGATTTGTTAAGGTTTGGTTTGAAAAATTTGATATTTCAGATTTTAAGGGGTGTTTGGATTTGTGTTTTAGGCAGATTTTGTGACAAGATTTTGTGTGAAAACCTGTTTGAATCACTTAATAGGGTGTTGTTAGGAGATATTAGTCTTAGTATTTCAGTATTGGTGGAGTTTGAAACAAAGTTGTATGATAAAAATTGCATTCAAGTGGTCAAACTTCAATAGGTCCTTCTTGGACTGATTTTGTTGAAATTTTGTTCATCAAGCTGTTAAGGTTGTTAGAGATTGGTATTATCTAGGGTATTTGATAGATTTTATGTGACTTGGTCAGCTTATGTGCAAGTTTTGAGCCTTGGAAATTCAATTTTGTGCTAACTGAATCAGCTAATCATATCAGACCTTCATAGCCATATCAGAAACTTGATTTGGCACTTTTGTGTGATATTTTGTTAAGTGACTTGCTTGATTTGCATTGACTCCCTACACTCCAACTGAGTGTAGGGGTGCCCTATTGTCCAAAAACAACACCAAGAATCAAAGAATCAAGACCTCTTGTTTCTGTTTTCACAAGTGAAGAAACTGTTCTTCTTTGTGTTTTCAAAAATTTAAACTGGGCACGTTTTTCAATCAATAGGGCTTAATCTTGTTAAAAATTGGATTTGTTCTTGTGTTTTTGAAGTTTAAAAAGTCACAGGATTGAGTTTTAAAAAGATAAAAAAAAAAGAGCAAAAAGCTCCTTGGCCTGGACTCGAACACGGGACCCTCGTTGGAGGACTATACGTGCTAACCAGTGATCCAAGTGCTTTTCTATGCACAACTAGCTATCCATTATATATTTAAGGTGTCTTTGTTTTCTAGCTTATTTACATAGCAGCTTATTATTAAGCTAATTCCAGCTTATTTCTTTAAGGTTTTTACTGTTTAGCATTTTTCTTATGTTCTAGTTAGGGTTTTGGACTTTTCAGTTCAAAAAGTTTATTTTTCCCTTATTTAATTAATTTTCTAGGATTATTTTTAGTTTAAATTTTGAAAAGTAATTTAAAAATAGGAAAAAGTAATTTAAAAATCTGAAAAATAGTTTTTAGGTTTTTAATCATATTTTTGAGGTTTACAGCCATTTAAGTTTTCAAGAAGTCTAATTTTTGATTTTATTGGATTTTAGGGTTTTTAGCTAACTTTAAAATTTGAAATAAAATTGTTAAATTGGTTTTAGAAACTTTTAATTGCATTTTTGTCTTAGTTACATTATTCTAGATTTTTGGTAATTTTTTAGAATTTTTTATGAACTTTGAATTTTTTTGAATATTTTAATATTATTTTATTATTAAAAATTGAAGTTTGATTTTTTTTGGTTTTTACATTTTTCCTAGATTAAAGACACTTAATTAGGAGTTTTGTAACTTTCCAAACATTTTTAGGACTTTTCAATTATTTTCTAGAATTAATTTAAGTTTTAATTGATTTTAATAGTTTTTAAGTGTTTAAAAATAGTTTAATTTGGTTTTAAAATTAATTGAGAACTTTCTAAATTAAGAAACTTTCTATTTTAGCGGGGTTCTTAATTATAGCAATACTATAGCGTCAGAAATACGTTGTACCATAATTAATAGTAGAAAATAATACATTAAAATAAATTAATATAAGTTCAGATTTATCAGTTGGTATACGTACAGAATTTCAGAATCAAAATAAAATGAATAAATAAGAAGCCAATAAGGTCGGTAAAATTCCATAAACGAATATCAGTCAACTTATCCGCGTCTTTATTCTTGTAGCTCGCGTGAAATCAGAGTAGACTTTCGGTCAGTTGATCTCGGTCAGTTACTGGACACGAGGTACGGATTTTCCGTCCTTTCAGTAAGGACTTCCTTTCTATGCATGATTAGGATTTCCGTCTTTAGCCAAATGTTTTTCCCCAGTATATGTTTAAGTTTATCAGTAATCATATTAATAACTAAATAAATTGCCTGAGCATTATATACAAGCACGACCAGTTTATGTACTAGTTACGGAGGTACCGTAACCACGGCACTAGAGGCACCGGTTTCGTGACTCACATGCAGGAGAGTGATATCCTACATCGTTCCACTCAGCTCAGCTTGGCCATTTTATCAGTATTATTAGTGGGGCGTATGGATGCATCCTAGGCTTATATGTATTACCAGTTATCAGGGTGAATGTGGTGTGTGCTCTACATCCTTCACATTGGAGCTGATCCCTCCACCCAGCACAGTTATTTAGAGGTCACCCCTCTACAGCATGACGAGGTCACCCCTCCAGTTATTCATGCACGATTGTTATAGCACGTGACCTATATAAGCTCTGGCAAATAAAATACAGTAAATGCATGTTTCAGAATTTATAGTTATATTTCAGTATCAGTATATATGAATCAGGTTTTTCAGAGTTTATGCAGAGTTCTACCACATGTTACATATCAGTCTTATAGCTTCATTGTTGTCTTCTAATTCATTTCTTTCAGTACATTCTTATAATGTTATATTCGTCCACTGAGCGTTATGCTCAGCCGTAGTTTCCTTTCATGTTTCCAAACGGCAGGTTCACAGGGACGATCTTAGGACTTCTAAGAGAGTACGTGCTTTTGGATGGGAGCTATCCAGACTCCTTTATTTTTATGCACACATTACGTTACTTTACTTTGTTTGTTTGGACACTGTTTCGTCCTTTTTCTTTCAGTACTTAATCTTTATATTTTGGGCTTATGTTGGACTACCGATGTTTGATTCCGGTACTTCCGTTTGGTCAGTTAATATTAATACATTGCCTTGCATGCTTTGATGACACGCCATAAATACACGTAACGGTCCATTTATCCAAATGGGGTGTTACAATTATGGTATCAGAGCGCAAGGTTCGACCTGTAGGCTCTAAAACTTGACCTGTGACTAGTGGGTAGTCACCAAGAACTTCTTGTATTTTGGCGTCGTTATTTTCCATGCTACTCATGAATTTTATCAGTCGGATTTTCAAAATTTTGATTAAGTAAACGGTTGGTACAGGACTGGCCATACTTAATCGCATGTGCTTTTTAGCGAACATTTCGTTTTGGTGAACTGACCATAGGCGTTCACCCTTGCAGTTTAAATTTTGTATGGATGAACTGACCATAGGCGTTCATCCTTACTCATGTCGGATTTATGTTTCAGTAATTGTCATTTTGTGAACTGACCCTAGGCGTTCACCAGTATTCATGTCATATTTTATTGACTATACCTTCATGAATTACACTATGCATATTCAGATTTATTACCCCAGATTTTGGCAGTTTTATCAACTTATCCTCTTTTATTTCAGATGCCACCCAGACGCGAAACCGAGAATGACCCTAACGCAGCTGCCATTGCTGCTGCTGTTCAGGCTGCTATACAGGCCATGTTACCTCAAATTCGTGATGAGATCCGAGCTGAATATCAAAATGGACCTCAGCAGAATAACAACCCTCCTGCTCCACCACCTGCCACTTTACCCGCTTGGCTGGATATGTTTAACAAGCAGAAACCCCGACTGTTTGAGCAGACTGTAGCTCCAACTGACGCGGAAGACTGGATCTACCATATAGAGAAATTTTTTGGAGCTATGGGTTGTGGTGATGTTTTCAAAGTTAGGCTTGCAGTTTACAAGCTGGAGGGTCCTGCTCTGCATTGGTGGAGGTCTCAGAAACTGTCCAATGGGGGAGATGCTTGGGAGCTTACATTGACCTGGGCACGTTTCAAGATGATGTTCTATGACCAGATTTTCCCGCATGCGGAGCAAGCTAAGATGAAGAGGGACTTCCACGTTATTCGTCAGAATCATGGCGAGAACAGTATAGAGTTCATGCACCGATACCTCAGGATGGCTGGATTCTTAGGGGAGGCTGCGGGTACCGCAGAGGAGCAAGCGAAGCAATTTCGCTGGGCTCTTTACTCTAGGACTACAGATAGGCTGGTGAGTGCCACATTCACTAATGTGTCACAAGTAGCTAATGTAGCTCGGGACGTCGAGATGCTTTTCGAGAGGGATGAGCTCGAGAATGTAGAGCATCCGGAGAAGAGGTACATCTCACCCAACAGACTTAAATAAATTAGCCCCATTATTGCTTGTCAACTTATATGTTATGACTTATCCAATTATAATCTTACAGACACAGAGGAGGAGACCGATCCCAATCGGCTACTCCGCATCAGAACTACAGGAACCACAGTCAGTCATATGACCGTAATCGGTCAGATAAGAGGAGCGGCGGTGATAATTACCGCGGCAGCTCCAACTCATCTAGCAGCTACAGGTGAGTCTTTAAGCTCCAGAAATACTAAATTATCGTGTAAAACAGATCTTAAATTTTTGTAAATTCCAACAGAGATGCTGGACAGGGGCGTGACCAAAACAACAGGGGTCAGCAGGTTGCCCGACCGGCAAATTCTGGTAATTTTAATTTCAGTCAGACAGCCTTAATTCAGGGTAAGATATCAGAATCGTGACACGTGTTTTTCATCGTAAATCAGGTTCTCAGCAAACCAGAGCTGCTTCTACCGTGTATACTTATCCCACTTGCATCACATGTGGAAAGAAACACACGGGACCGTGCCGTCGTGGTACAAGTGGTTGTTTCCAGTGTGGCCAGCCGGGCCATCTGAAGAGAGATTGCAAGAGCGGGAATACTGCTGGTACCTCATGCCAGATTCCTCAGATTTTACCTCCACCACCACCGATACCACCAACCACTGGTCGTGTCTACACTACTACCCGTGAACAAGTAAATAAGACCACAGGTACCATTACTGGCATTTTGTTTATACACGGACATGCTGCTTGCGTACTTTTCAATACAGGCGCCACCCACTCAGTTATATCTACTTCATATGCTGTTAAAATAAACATGACCCCTACACCACTAGACAGTGTACTTAGTATATCTACCCCCATGCGAGACTCTGTACTCATTACCCAAGTATATAAGGATCTCCCTCTTGAGTTTGATGATAAAATCTGTCCAGTCAGTGCACTTCCTTTAGATATGTGTGAATTCGATGTTATTCTGGGTATGGATTGGTTGTCGGTTCATCATGCCACCATAGACTGTCATGCTCACCGGGTTATCTTTGGTGATGTCCAGACACCAGAGTATATTCACCAGGGTTTCCTACCAGGAAAACATGTTCAGATCATTTCAGCTTTACAGGCTCGTGCCTTATTATACCATGGTTGCGAGGGCTTCCTAGCTACAGTTCATGACACGACTTCTGAGACACCTTCAATTCATGATCAGCCGGTTGTGTCAGACTTTCCAGACGTCTTTCCCGAGGAACTTCCAGGTTTACCTCCCATGCGAGAGGTAGAATTTGGTATCGATCTCATTCCAGGTGCAGAACCAGTATCTAAAGCTCCTTACCGTATGGCTCCTGTAGAGCTTAAGGAACTGAAAGATCAGCTTCAGGAACCGCTAGAAAGGGGTTTCATTCGTCCTAGCGTGTCACCTTGGGGCGCTCCAGTTTTGTTTGTCAAGAAGAAGGATGGTAGCATGCGTTTGTGTATTGACTACCGTGAGTTGAATAAGCTCACTATTCGTAACCGTTATCCACTTCCTCGTATTGACGATTTGTTCGATCAGCTTCAGGGTGCCAAGCACTTCTCAAAAATCGATCTACGATCAGGTTACCATCAGCTGCGTGTAAAAGAGCAGGATATAACCAAAACTTCTTTTCGCACGAGGTACGGTCATTACGAGTTTGTTGTTATGCCATTCGGTCTCACGAATGCGCCCGTAGTATTTATGGACTTGATGAACAGAGTCTTCCACGAATTTTTAGACAAGTTTGTGATCGTATTCATCGATGATATCCTTATTTTCTCCAAATCCAAAGAGGAACATGAGAATCATCTGCGTACAGTTTTGAAGATTCTTAGACGAGAAAAGCTATATGCTAAATTTTCGAAGTGCGAGTTTTGGCTGAATACAGTGGCATTCCTAGGGCATATTGTTTCTGCGGAAGGAATCACTATGGATCCTGCAAAGGTTGAGGCTATCACCAAATGGCCAAGACCGACGTCCGTCACAGAGATACGTAGTTTTCTCGGGTTGGCGGGTTACTACCGCAGGTTTGTGGAAAACTTCTCACGTTTGGCATTACCATTGACCCAACTTATGCGAAAAGGTGAGAAGTTTATATGGACCGAGGAGAGAGAAAAGATTTTTGAGGAACTCAAGCATCGATTGATCTCAGCACCGATACTTACTCTTCCATCCGGTACAGGTGGTTATCAGATTTATAGTGACGCATCAGGAAAGGGCTTAGGCTGTGTACTTATGCAGCATGGGAAAGTCATTGCTTATGCTTCGCGTCAACTGAAGCCGTATGAGAAAAGTTACCCTACTCATGATCTAGAGCTCGCAGCAGTCGTTTTCGCCCTTAAAATCTGGAGGCATTATTTATACGGTGAGTCGTGTGATATCTTAACCGATCACAAAAGTCTCAAGTATATATTTACACAGCGAGAGCTGAACATGAGACAGAGGCGATGGTTAGAACTGCTAAAAGACTATGACACTAATATCCAGTATCACCCAGGCAAAGCAAATGTAGTAGCAGATGCCCTTAGCAGGAAGTCAAGTATGATAAATGGCATCAAAGTTCAGGAAGAAATTATTCGGGATTTGGAGCGGTATGATATTGAGCTCTTAGTACGCGGACAGAGGGGATACTGGGCTAGTTTAAGGGTAGAATCAGATTTGCTCTCTAGGATTAAAGCCGCACAAAAGGATGATGGTGAAATCTGGGCGATTATCCAGAACATTGACCAGCAGACCGAATTTCGCATCGATGACGATGGTATCATATGGCAGGGTACCAAACTCTGCGTTCTAGAAGACCCTGCTCTCAGAGAAGCCTTAATGACTGAGGCTCACAGCTCTCCGTTCTCTATCCATCCGGGTTCCACAAAAATGTACCACGATCTTAAGCAGCATTTCTGGTGGAGCGGCATGAAACAGGATGTCGCAACATTTGTGTCTAAATGCTTAACCTGTCAGCAGGTTAAGATAGAGCACCAGCGTTCCAGTGGTCTTCTCCAGCCATTAGATATTCCAATGTGGAAATGGGACAAGATCTCTATGGATTTTGTCACCGGACTACCCCAGACTCAGCGGAGACATGATGCAATCTGGGTAGTTGTCGATCGTTTGACCAAGTCAGCACATTTCATTCCTATTCGCAAAGATTTCGCAGTCAGTAAATTAGCGAAACTATTCACCGAGGAGATCGTACGATTACACGGTACACCTTCTGAAATTATATCAGATAGGGATCCCCGTTTCACTTCTCACTTCTGGGAAGGTTTGCATAAAGCTTGAGGAACTAGGCTCAAGCTCAGCACAGCTTTCCATCCACAGACGGATGGTCAGTCAGAGCGTACCATCCAGACCTTAGAGGACATGCTACGCGCATGTGCATTAGAATGGACAGGACACTGGGATGACTATATTTGCTTGGTTGAGTTTGCCTACAACAACAGTTGGCATGCTAGTATCAAGCGTGCTCTGTTCGAGATGTTATACGGCAGGAAATGCCGTGCTCCTATTTGTTGGGATCAGGTTGGAGAACGTTTGATTGAAGGACCAGAACTGATAGAACTGACCAATGAAAAGGTCGCCATCGCTAGGGCAAAACTGCAAGAAGCGCGTACTCGCCAGAAGAGTTACGCCGACAAGCATCACAGAGATCTATCTTTTCAGACTGGGGATCGTGTGTTCCTCAAAGTATCACCCGCACGCGGTGTCAGACATTTTGGCCTCAAGGGCAAGCTCAGCCCTCGTTACATCGGACCATTCGAAATCCTTGAACGTATTGGTGAAGTGTCATATCGATTGGCGTTACCACCTCAGCTTTCACACGTCCACAACGTGTTTCATGTATCATTACTCAGGGGGTATAACTACCATGAGCTTCACAAAGTAAATTATCCACTCGATCAGATTCGGGAGGATCTATCTTATATTGAGGAACCCGAAGCAGTTTTAGATCGCCAGCATCGAGTTATGAGAAGGAAGACCATTCCTTTCGTCAAAATACTGTGGAGGGACCATACCGAGCGGGAGGCCACTTGGGAAACAGAGGAGTCTATACGGACTTCTTATCCTCACTTTCAGTTTTAATTCGGGTATGTCCTTTCAGCTTCTACGTTTTTCTAGCTTATTAACATTTTTTGCTTTTACCTCTGTCAGCTTAAATACCTTATAATTCGGGGACGAATTCTTCTTTTAGAGGGGAAGAATTGTAAAACCCAGTACGGCCGTATTCTTAATTCGGGGACGAATTATTCTTTTTAGAGGGGAAGAATTGTAAAACCCGTATTTAAATTGGGGAACATAAATACGCGGGTTTTTACTTAAATCATTACGTAGAAATTATTAGCGAAATCAACGTAAGAAAATTATACAAATATTATTACATACAAGTTTTAAAAAAAATATAAAAATAAATAAATGAAAGAGTAGGGGGCCGGTTTAAAAGAAAAGAAAAAGGGGGATTATGGGCTTTAGCCAATTTTAGTTTACTCAAATAATCAAACGGGAGTCTTTCTCCCATAACCGTCGACTCAAAAAAAAAAGACAAATAAATTAGGGTTGTGTGGTTTTGTATGCCGCCGGCTGTGATCAAAGAAAAAGGGGGAAGACGAAGCTTATTTTGCTGTTTCTATTCGGGGTTATTGGTTATCATCTCAAGGTCATTGCATAATCGGTAAAACATCTTTAATCCTCCTTCTTTTCTTTTGATCCACGAATCCATCTGGGTAATATCAAGAACACATGTTTTTTTATAAAAATTAAACATGTAATTAATATAGTGGTGGTTGGGTTTTGTTGTTTACACACAAACTAAGACCATTAGGGTCTCGGTGTGTTTCTGTTTTGGCCCAGCCGAGACTACAAGTGTCTCGGTGATGGTCTTTGTGTTTGTCGGCAGTAAGCAAAACAACCAGGGGTGTTTGGTTAGGGATCAGACGAGGGGGTGTTTGTTGAAGTCAGTGGCAACCGAGACACACCAAGTGTCTCGGTGGGTCTTAGTGTATAACGGTGGGTAAAACAGGAGAGCAGGGGAAACCCGAGAGCATAGGGCTCTCGGTGGTTATATTGGTACAGCAGGGGGTCCGGTTGGTTTTAAAAAAATTCAGATTAGCGACAGTTTAGCGACAGTATATTCTGTCGCAGTTACTATAGGCAGTTTTGGTCACAGTTTAGCGACGGTCTAGCGACATAAAATTCTGTCGCTAATCCGGCTGTGAACAGTTTTTGTATAATATGTTGATTTGTTAGTGCGACCGAGATGGGCTCGGTAGGCTCGGGACGTTATTATAAAAAAAAAATATTCTTATATTATACCTTTTTATATTAAATTGTTTTATAAATATTTAAAAATATATTTTAAGTGTATTAAATTAAAATAGTTCTTTAATATTTAAAAAGGGTATATTTTAGGAAAGGAATTAAATTAATTGAGAACTTTCTAAATTAAGAAACTTTCTATTTTAGCGGGGTTCTTAATTATAGCAATACTATAGCGTCAGAAATACGTTGTACCATAATTAATAGTAGAAAATAATACATTAAAATAAATTAATATAAGTTCAGATTTATCAGTTGGTATACGTACAAAATTTCAGAATCAAAATAAAATGAATAAATAAGAAGCCAATAAGGTCGGTAAAATTCCATAAACGAATATCAGTCAACTTATCCGCGTCTTTATTCTTGTAGCTCGCGTGAAATCAGAGTAGACTTTCGGTCAGTTGATCTCGGTCAGTTACTGGACACGAGGTACGGATTTTCCGTCCTTTTAGTAAGGACTTCCTTTCTATGCATGATTAGGATTTCTGTCTTTAGCCAAATGTTTTTCCCCAGTATATGTTTAAGTTTATCAGTAATCATATTAATAACTAAATAAATTGCCTGAGCATTATATACAAGCACGACTAGTTTATGTACTAGTTACGGAGGTACCGTAACCACGACACTAGAGGCACCGGTGTCGTGACTCACATGCAGGAGAGTGATATCCTGCATCGTTCCACTCAGATCAGCTTGGCCATTTTATCAGTATTATTAGTGGGGCGTATGGATGCATCCTAGGCTTATATGTATTACCAGTTATCAGGGTGAATGTGGTGTGTGCTCTACATCCTTCACATTGGAGCTAATCCCTCCACCCAGCACAGTTATTTAGAGGTCACCCCTCTACAGCATGACGAGGTCACCCCTCCAGTTATTCATGCACGGTTATTATAGCACGTGACCTATATAAGCTCTGGCAAATAAAATACAGTAAATGCATGTTTCAGAATTTATAGTTATATTTCAGTATCAGTATATATGAATCAGGTTTTTCAGAGTTTATGCAGAGTTCTACCACATGTTACATATCAGTCTTATAGCTTCATTGTTGTCTTCTAATTCATTTCTTTCAGTACATTCTTATCATGCTATATCCGTCCACTGAGCGTTATGCTCAGCCGTAGTTTCCTTTCATGTTTCCAAACGGAAGGTTCACAGGGACGATCTTAGGACTTCTAAGAGAGTACGTGATTTTGGATGGGAGCTATCCAGACTCCTTTATTTTTATGCACACATTACGTTACTTTACTTTGTTTGTTTGGACACTGTTTCGTCCTTTTTCTTTCAGTACTTAATCTTTATATTTTGGGCTTATGTTGGACTACCGATGTTTGATTCCGGTACTTCCGTTTGGTCAGTTAATGTTAATACATTGTCTTGCATGCTTTGATGACACGCCATAAATACACGTAACGGTCCATTTATCCAAATGGGGTGTTACAGTTATTTTCATATACTTTTAACGATTTTACAATGTTGAAATTCTCGTCAAAAAAAATATACGTGATTTTTACAAATCGCACGTGACTTTACAAATTCAAATTTGATTTTTAAAATAATAAATCAAACATGAGTTTTTGAGAATCACATGTAATTTTTCGAGAATCACATGTGATTTTTTTACGAAAATTTTAAAAAAAAGTTCGCCGGAAGTATATAGAAGTGCATATCTATAGAAAGATTATTTTGATTACCGTCGTGACGGTATAATTATTTTTTCGCGATTAACAGTTTGAAAGATATTTAATTTTTAAGAAATAGGATGAAAGTGTGTTTTTTAATTAAATTTAAAAAGATTAATATATATCATTAGATGTTATTTAAATGGATGGTGGAGATTGCTTCCTTTTTTCTTTTTTGCATGCATGTTCCTTATGGAACTTTTGTCAAGAAACTAAAACCACACATTTGAAATGTAACGACTTGCATTAGATGCATTTATATTCATGTAGATGCACCATCTTGAGTTTCGAAAGTAAATTTGATGTTTAGATGGTACAAATTGATTTTCATGATTTTGGCACGTGTAGAGGAAAAAAAATATAGATAAATCATAAAATGTATCTAATATACGTATATGCATCTAATTAAAAGCTATACAACATGTTATGATGCATTATAATCTAAGATTATAAAAATACATCTAATTTAAGTGGATGCATCTCAAATATGAAGTTATAGTTTCTTCTAATCCTTCTTATTTTAAGGTTTCTTCTCTTATCTTTCTCATCCTTCTTATATATATATATATATATATATATATATATATATATATATATATATATATATATATATATATATATATATATATATATATATATATATATATATATATATATATATATATATATATATATATATATATATATATATATATATATATATATATATATATATATATATATATATATATATATATATATATATATATATATATATATATATATATATATATATATATATATATATATATATATATATATATATATATATATATATATATATATATATATATATATATATATATATATATATATATATATATATATATATATATATATATATATATATATATATATATATATATATATATATATATATATATATATATATATATATATATATATATATATATATATATATATATATATATATATATATATATATATATATATATATAATATATATATATATATATATATATATATATATATATATATATATATATATATTTGATATGTCTTTACCAGAAGCCGTACTCTTCTGGACTCGCCAACTCTTAGCAATTAAGCATCGGTGAGCTGAAAACCCTATAGCTTTGAGCAAGCTATTACAGCTATCAATGGATTTGAGAATATCTTTACCAAGACCCGTACCCCATTGGACTAGCCACTTTTCAGTCTAGGACCAAGGCAAGTGAAAACCATCCAATTTTGGGTAAATTGGCAACAATCAACGGATTTGAGAATCACACCAAAGCCGTACCCTCATGGTGAATCAACTCTTTCGTGTCTGTTAAACATGGTGAGTTGAGCACCATTTGTTGTGGGGGGCAGCCAACACCTAAGTACCAAACAGAAACAGCCCCAAAAAATATACAAAGTTATTTAGATTCGAAAGTTTCTAATTATTTATTTTATTTTATTTTATTTTTTATTATTATTTTATTTTTATTTTTTAACGATTCTAAAACTATGAGTCAACCAGTAGGAACATATGAAACAACAGGAAGAACAATGGTCCACCAGGAGCAGTTTAAGTGCTACTAGGAGGAACCATTGGTCGACTAGGAGCAACTTAGTTATACTAGGAGAAACCATATCCACCAGCACCAATGTCAACCTGTAAAATTGATTAGACAGAAAAACACCAGAATATACACAGTTATACATACAACAAGCCTCCCGTTAGGCTAAAACCTCCCCTCAAACGGAGCAAAGTATTCACCAGCAAGGATTTTTTTAAGACTTCTCTTTTCCTGCAAAAAGTTAGTTCACACAAATATTGAAAATACAAAACATAGTAATTTATAATCACACTTGCTGAAATAAACACAAACCAAGCAAAGATTAGTGTTTATGGAAGTCCCAAGCTAAGACAGACTTGAATCTTCCAAAAACATCAACATAGTCATATCTTGTTAAGGTTTTTGATGCACTATTTGATTTGGAGACATGTTGTAAACCATCTTGTTTAGGTTTCTAAATCCACCGAGCTAAGGCCTTAACAATATTAACCTTTGTTTTTGACCCAACACTCTCAACCCTTCTACCTTTGACATTGTTAAAACATATTGGTTGTGGAATTATGTTATTTTTAGGATTGGGGTGAAAAACTCTACCAAAGTTCTTGTGATTCACCCGTCTTGAGTTATTCCATACCGGTTTAACTTGTTGTTGATCATTAATCTTTCTCCTGTGTTTACAAGTATATTGCAAGTGATCAAAACTACCACACACATAGCAAGCCTTATTTTTAAACACAAAGTTATCACCTAATTTCTGAGTCATCATGCCATTCCAACCTCTTTGATTACCTCTAGGACTTGTATTGTTTTTCCTAGGATTATCTGCTTTCCTATTACTTTCATTCTTAGCACAAGCTGATTGAGGATAGAACTTAGGTGATTTAGCATTTAAGGTAGACTTACAAGAGGCATATTTACGAGTCATGGGTTCAATTATAATTGGTTCAGGCACAGACTCAAGCGTTTCAACACTAGAGTCGGACTCACAAGAGTCAAGGTCACTAGTCTTAGGTTCTAAAGACTTGTCACTAGAGTTACAAGAGACACAGTCGTTAGACACATAATTAGTTTCAATTGAGCCAGTGGACCTTGTACCATATGTCATTTGTGATTCATCAAAGTCAAAGTGGTCTAAGGTAGGCATGAATGTCCCTGTGAGAGGTGGAGGAACAGCATGCATCTCTGCAGCTGGTTTATACCTATTGAAAACAGGCCTACCTTCCACATCTTCAAGGGAAGTGTCAAACACACTAGACAAAGAGGAGTAAAAAACATCATTTGGCCCAATATAGTTTTTAAACCCCAAACCAATTTTAGTTCTACCAGACATGGAGCTATCTACTAGTTTGATTAGGTTTTTAGAAGAACTTGTCCATTTATCAAACCTAGCCAAAGCGCTATCCAGATTAGCTTGTAGCTCCTGCTTTTCTTTGTTTAAATCAACATTAAGTTTTTCAGAATATGACAATAAGTTAGTTGTGTTTTTTAAGTCAATACTTAATACCCTAATCTTATCTTCATACTCTAATTGAGTATTTTGAAACCATTTCTTCTGTTGTTCTAATGTTTTAAGAGCACTTTTTTATGACTGAACTTCTAGATAATATTTATCATTTTCAGCATTCAGATCAGCACATTGTTTTTGAAGTTCTAAATATTTATGTTCACATGATTCTACAGAACTAATTTCTAAGTCATAGTTATTATAAACATGCATTTTATTCTTTAGTCTAGCATTATATTCTCTAACTTCAGATTCAGTCATACGAATTACCTCATTTTCTGGAATTGAAGTTCTGCACGCCATGTATTCTTTAGAAACACCTTAACTAGAAATCTTGTTCTTCTCAATCAAAGCTTCTCAACGAGGCTCTGATACCACTTGTTGGGTTTACTTCTTGAAGGATCTTTGAAGCCTTGATGACAATACAAAGAGTGTGCGGAAACCAATCTTTATATAAGAAGAACAATAGAAATAACCAAACATTCAAGCCTCAATATATTAATACGATCACTCTAAATAGTGATAGGGTTTACAACCTTGAAGCTATAACAAACAATGAGAGAAATATGTAGAGAATATATGTGTGTAGAAGTGTGTTTATCTCTACACCCTAGGACCTCCTTTTATAGTGCAAGGGGTCCTAGGTGGTTACAGTATAATTAATACTTGCCTAAGTATTATACATTAATATCCTTTAATAGTTTTCTAAACAAACTTGTAACCTTCTCATCATAATCAATATATTTAATACTTTCCATATGAATAGGAAAGTATTAAATCTTCTATAATCTTCTTTCAACTTTATAATACGACCAGGAGGAACAAAGTACTCCAGTAGGAACTGCTATATGACCAGGAGTAACTTCTAAATACTTTATTCCTAACAGGAGTAACTTCTAAATACTTTATTCCTAACAATATATATATATATATATATATATATATATATATATATATATTAGTTGTAAAACCCGTACGATGGACGGGTATGACTTCTATTTATCGCTTCACTTTTTTTTGTTTGTTAAATATTTATTTGTAATGTCCGATGGACGGGATGACTTGTAATTATCGTTTACTTTTCTTGTTTAGCTAAATATTGGTGTTAAAAAATTGTATATTCTAAGGATATATTTAATTATATTAGCAACGATAGTTTATGTTTATTATACTATAAAATATATTTTATGGTTTTTGAAATGATCGTATAGAATTCGCATTAACTTTAGTGAAATATGTAAATGAGAAAGCATTAAAGATTTGTACATTTAGTAATAACAAAATTAGATGTTTTAATTTTTAATCTTATTGTAAATTATAATTATTTATTTTGGAAAATTTGTACATAAGAAAACATAAAAAAGCAATTTATTAAATAAGATATTGGAAATTGTTATTGTAGAGTTGTATGATTCACTCAAAATGTCACATACATAAAAGCTAAAATGTATATAATAGTAAAAAAAAAGTTTACATTTTATAGATATATAGTTTACATTTCATAGTTTTCAAAAGATATGTGTTGAACTTTATGATCGAGTTCTTGTCACCGACGTGTTATCATGAGATAAACGTGTCTATGGTATAAAATACAAATAAGCACACACATCTTGAACACAATATTGTATAAAGCGATGGTGATTGGAGTGATCCATTTTTTCCTTGTATACTTGTAGACATTGTGCTTGTTGCGGCTTGTTTTACGTTCACATTTTCTTTTGAAGTCAATAAACATGGTCTTCTTGGCTTTTTTGCGGTTAATCTGTTTTTCGTTTCTCGAATATTAGAAGTACTATTACCACTGTGTTTATCTTTTTCAATGTCTTCAGTTGTTATTTCCGTGTTGGGCATAATACGAACTACTATGTTACTCTAATTTGTTGCAACTTGTTTATCCCCGCACAAGAATATAACAAAGTGATATTAGTAATATATTTGAATAGTACAGCTAAAGTTTATAAATTCAACACCTCTTCAGATCTTGGCGAGCTTTATTGATTTCATGAACTTCTTCTATGGATGCACGTATCCGTTTTCTTTTAGCAAAAATCATAATAATTTGCCATATTAATTGGATTGGGAAAAAAATATTCAACGTAATAATTAATTGAATAAAATTGATCATATCGGCATATATCGGTTAATTGGACAAAAACTGGGGCTAAATCGGCCATCTAGGTCATATATAAAAATCGACCAAATCAAAGATGAATGAGCCGAATCGGACACATAGTTTGAAAATCATAAACACAATTCAAACACCCTTTTAAACCACTCATGTATTATTTTTATGAAAGATATATTACCATTTGGTCGTAAAGTTTCTGTAAAATCATAAGAAAATAATATTGCTAAACGATTTATGTAAAGGTGGATTATGCTTTAACTAAAACATTATAAACCAATATATCTAAGCAAAGAGTCTATTGCCTATTCATACTAAAATTACAATTAAAACCAATATATCTAAGGAAAGAGTCTGTTGCTTATTCATAGTAAAATTACAATTAAAACCAAAAAAAAATTATATAACACAAGTTATAATTTTATGGCTAATTTCAGTAAGTCTCCAAATAAACCACGCATGTATTATTTTAATGAAAGATATATTACCATTTCAGCTTATATAACATAAGCTCTAATTTTCTGGCTTATTTGGAGACTTACTGACTTATATATGTTTACTATAATATAATAAATTTATTTAAACTCATAAGTCTCCAAATAAGCTTAAAAAAATGAGACTTATATTATATAAGCCGAAATATGACTTATTTTCGGCTTATATAACGTAAGCCCCAATTTTGTTGCTTATTTTGAGACTTAGGGGCTTATATAAGTTTATCACGATATAATGAACTTATATAAGCCCATAATTCTTCAAATAAGCCATAAAATTATAACTTATGTTATATAAATTAAAATAGATTTATGTTATATAAAAACCAAACACCACCTGAATTCACACAAACGGCAAAAAAATAGTCAAATAAGAAAAATCAAAAGCAAACATACCAAAATCTTACTTGTTTGTGATTCACCATTTTACCTTACGTTTGAGATCACCGGTCTCTTTCAAATAAAAGAATTGTCCACTGAATAGCTCTTCTAATACAATCTCTCGCCTTATAGCTCTTGTCAATACTTTTTTGACGACTTAAAAAAAACAATTTTTTTTTCAAGCATACAATACGTAGTAATACCTTTTCTTCATGTGCCATATAACTTGTTAAATGATATGATGATACTTACCATGAAAACCTTTAGTTACATGAATGAATGAAAGTATATCAATACATCTTTGATATTACTATAACATTTAGAGTAAGGGGAACGGTAGCTGTTAGCTGGGTTGTTAGGCTTTTGGGGTCGGTCAATCGTTGCCGCACCACTTCCTGACTCGCGTCAAACTCCCCTATAAAATACACGGAAGAGAAATTCTGGCGAAGGTATCGTATGAGTTCAAAGATTTTTAGAAAAATTGTCAATGCTATTTCAAAGCTTTTTATTTAAGTTGTTTTGTGTTAAGAAAAAATAAATAAAAATTATTTTTGTTGGCACCACTTTTTATAGTGCCAATGGTTACGCCTAAAACGTGATGCCAAAGAGATTCTGATGCCAAAACTCTAAAATCATAGGTGGCGACTTTGACACCACGTGCCAACCACTCCCAACTCTCTTACACCAACAAAATCTTAACGTTGACATAAAATCAAGTAGGCACATGTTCAGTATCTAAAGGCAGTTCCATGATCTCTTAGAAAAGAGAATGAAAATTGTTCTTATTAAGTATCTAAATTATGATACCACAAAATCAGTATCTAAATGCAATCCCATCAAAATCAATTGATTGGATATTGTACTGAGATTTTTCCCTTTCTTTTGAATTAAAATAGGATAGCTAAAACACTCTCATTTTACAAATCAAGAGCACATCAAACCATCCCAATGGACCAAATCAACATATGTTCTTAAATTATAATTTAATTATAAGCCTATTGTAAGACTGCGACCCGCTGATTTTGCAAACTCATGTAAATCATATATAAAAGTAACACAAAGAAATGTATACATTGCAAATAAACAAATTGAATTGTAAAACATGCTATGTTCTACCGTGAGTTCCTTGGAAAGTGTAGTAGCCATGAACAATATAAGTGACATCCTCACGGTCTCCGGATACTTTTATCCCATACAGAATAGAAAATCCAAACAGCCCCTTCTTCATCCCTTTTTGGAAAATCCAACAAACTACATTTTTCATTTTATGGACTGATTATCTCATACGGTTTTGCAACAAAAATGGTCATTATTTCCATCGCAACTACTCCAGTTACTGCAGATGTAGCTGCAATTGCTACTACAGGTAGCTGTATATTTTGGCCTATTAGCGTTCTCGTTTCCGTTGTTATTTCTTCGTCTCTTATCATTCCCGTGGAAGCAATAAGATTTATATATCTAGGAATGAAAAGTTCACGCATTCTAATTGGGGTGATAAGAGTTAAAATTCCACACCCGTTCCCAAACTCTGCTTTAGAAAATGATTACATCGTCTACTACATGAAGACATAACAGCATACAATGTACACTCATTCCAGCCCATCAAGCGTCATAAAACTGTTTCAATGGAGACTCAGATGAAAGGCGTTAAAAAGGTTTCCACAAATGACACTGATGCTTGTTTTTTTTAGTCATAAAAAAACTTTTATCTGTTCAATCTGCCCTTGTGATTTAAATTTCCTTTTGATGAAGTCTGAAGACCCGAAACCACATCTGGAAGAACTCTCTTTACATCATCAGTGTCAATAACAGCCAGAGCACCCGGAACCTCTATAATGACAGCTGTCAAAAAACAACTTATCAGTAAAAGTATCTTATGTGTAAGGTTATTTCAGTAAGGAACTCAGTTCATATTAAACAACAATTTAACATAAATCTTAAGAGCATTGACTCCAGGTGAAGGTCTACAATAACGGTACAGAGAAAGTAGGCAAAAACATTAAAAATGAGACTTCAAATGACCACCCTTGAAGTCATCATTAACAACAACCTCGACAATAGCCTCCAATGGTTATGTGTTTCTGCCAATCAGCCATCAGTATTCCTTTTCTGCTTTATTGAGAATTTCAGATGTCATTTTTAAACTACTATTAAAGGTTGTCAAACAATGTACCTACTGAAATTCAAGGACATACCAACACATTATGAGGCATCCATAACCCATATTATTCGCTATTTAACTCTTAATATATGTTTTCTATCATATAAGTATATTCACACACATCAAACAGTTCATGGTTTGTTATACTACAAATTATAATACGTGGTTTCTCTATACCCATGTTTCCAACCTACCCACCGTCTCCCACTAAACAGTGATTTAATAATAGTAACCATTTTTCAAACGCATTCTACAATTTTATCTAGAGAACTTAATGGGATAGATATACATTTTAGGCGGACTTTCGACCAGGTTCTTTATAATACTTCTACATTCGGTCACAGTAGGAGGAGTCCTATGGCAGATAATAATATAGTAGGTCCGGATATAATGATGACGAGAAGGTTAGAAGTTGCTCTTCGAACATGTAAATAAGTGTCTTATGTGATCGTCATGCAAGTTACCTGAAGGAGGGTTTTACTTTGATTTTGATTTTCGGAAAATTACAATTAACTGTCGTCGTCTATAGCACAAATATAAGGTAGATATCCTCACAATACGATCTAACAAAACACAATGCAGACAACTGTTTTTTATATGCTTATGCTATTACGACAAAGACACAGCAAGTGTACTGATGTGATGGTACACCAGAATTATTATGAAATTAGGCAGCAGAAGCACATAAAAAAATCTCTTATAGCAGTTTTGAGTACAACAATATTTGATACATTGAAATTACAATGGTTAACGTATAATTGATTCTATGAATTTAAATGGAAGAAACAGAAGCAATCTCCAACACCCTACCAAAATTCATGGAAAGCTACAAACAAATAAGCAAGTTTAATAAGCAACCTAAAACATGCCTAGTTGTCATATTCTTAGATACAGATTTTAGTAAAAAAAAGCCCCAAGACATAAATTAAAATCAGTTTCGGTTTCACATATTCAAAAGTCACCATGATTGAATCACAAACAAAACTGTGCGAGTTCTACAAATCTAAGGGTGTCGACCTTAATACAGTCGTAAAAAATTTTAAACTACATAATGTTCAGTTTTTGTTAAGAGCCATACTTACTTCGATTTTGCTCTATGTTCAGGGATATTTAGGCGACACTTCCGCACAGGTTCACCAAATACCTTTAACTTCAACCTAACTAATACTCGGAAGAAATGCCGCGACACATGAACAATCCAACAACTCTACTGATGTTAGAACCTGCATAATCAAAAGCAAACTACACAATAAATAAAAAAACCACCATTATAAGAGCGAAAATTTCGGCCCATTTATAAGTGTGTTATGTTTTATAACTGACATGTTAGCAAAAGCAGAAGCAGGTTCGTATAACGTTACACTAAATCAGCAAAGCATAAGTAGTAATACAATCAGGTCTAAACTATCTTGTTGTCAGTTATAAGTGATCTCCAACATCCCAAAGACCAGTTCCGAAAGACATAAAGTAGATTGAGGCATCTAGTTAGGGGTTCTTTTGATTAGGTTACTTTTTGGACTTGTGCTCTCGGGTGCCAGATAACCACTGGTACAAAAAGAAAACAAAATTTTATTAAATATATACAAAAGAAACTGAGTAACGGTGAATTAAAGAAAAACAATACACGGATGTTACATTGTTCTCACTAATGCCATTTACTCCCCATGATGCCTATCTCACATTGCACTGAATTTGCTTTATGTGCACATGGATTAATTTGGATACACAAAGTGTTAATGGGGTTATTAGATAAATTTATTTATGAGGGTGTTTGTTCAAGTTTATAAGCTCATAAGTTGAAAAGATAAGTTTAAGCTACAACTTTGGCTCCAGTACAACAAAGTTTTGGATTTGCATACAACCAACTTGTGGATGTGAACTATTTAAGCACATACTCTCAGCAATTGTATGCTTGGCGACTTACCTGACACAAGTTGGCCCATTACTGGTATCTTTGCATTTCAAACTACAGATGAACACATAATGCAAAGCCTTATACTAATTATTTAATTTTCAATGAGCATTTCATCGATTGCAGCGATGCCTAAATATGAATTACAGGACCATCACACATACACCTTTAAACAGTATACTATGACATAAATTATGTGCAGCTTGTCACTGATTCAATGTATATATAATGTATATCTGATGAGATCGAACGTATATTTTGAATGAACTTTATGCTGGATGGTTATAACCTTTTGATCATGACTATTTGGCTATTGAATAGCCTATTTGTTGCACATTGTAGTGATGATAATTATTTGCAGGAGTCGATTGAAAGAAATAACATAAAAGTTAGAAAAAAGATGTTACCTGTATAGCGAGATGCACCATGTGATGCAGCACCAAACTCAAGATTCTTTTCCGTTGTATATGCCTGTGCATCCTGATTCGCAACCAATTAAAGCCCTATTATATGTAGAATACTTAATTATTTTAGTGATGGAATAAATGGATATCATAATACCTTCAACAATCCGAACATGTCATTGATGAACTTAGCCAAAGGAGTAAGGCAGTTGGTTATGTAGGAGTAAGCCATACCCATGTTAATGAAAACTCGACCAGTTGACTCCACAAGAAGTGTGCTTAATGGAATCTCCTGTTGAATCACTCATCCATTCCATAAAACTCTTGATGTAATCAACACTGCTTTATGAGACATATTTCTAGCAGGCGGATTTGCTAAACCATCTTCAGTGAGTAATTTCATTGCATTGTGCTCCTGCAAATGTTTTAGTATATCGAAAAGTAAATGCCCCTTTGTCATATGACAATCATCTCTTTGAATTGAAGGCTCAAACATCTACACAAGAGAAAATTCACATTTATGATATATATATATATATATATATATATATATATATATATATATATATATATATATATATATATATATATATATATATATATATATATATATATATATATATATGTATATATATATATATATCTATATATATATATATATATATCTATATATTATATAAAGGTATAATTATGATTTGAAACCACAAATTTTAATCCAGTCATATCCCAGTCACATCTTTTAGCCAATAAAATTTGTTAAAATCCTAAAAATCTCTTTTTCTTAAAATAACTCTAAATTTTTTGGATTTAGTGTTCTGTTTGGCCAAAAATGCGTTTGTAAACGCTACTTTTTAAACACATTTTGTAATACTGGGTCACTCAAAAAACAAACACCCTCCTCCTTTTTTTTCTCAAACCCTAATCTCACAAAATGTCTCTCTCTTCTCAAAACCCTCCCAATTTTCTTCAATCCTTGATCCACGTTCCATCCAAAGAAAACATCTAAACAAATATCACCAGCCTAATTTGATTCATCAATCATTCGATTCATTCAAATCAGATATCACTTGCATACTAATTTGTGTGAAGTTTGAGATCTCTTATTGTATAGTTTCAAGAATACAGGTAGCAAGATCATATTTATCAAAAACCCGTTGGGCGTACATAATTGGCTACTGAGAATCAAATCCCATATCAGTCGCTTAAATATCTTTTTAATACGTTTTTTAAAAACCCCCAAATCATATCTCATTATATTATTATCTTCGTCTTTATAAACCACAAATCCTATAATCGACACACCCCGATCATTTGTGATATAAACCCAGATCAACTATGCTATAAACCCATATTTGGAGTCCATCAATACTATTAAGAACTCATAAATCTATTGATTTGGTTCAAAAAAATCTTCGTTCATTACGATTAATGACAGGTATGTGTTGGTTGATTTTTTATTTTTAACATTAGATAATGCATGGTACTAAATCAACCAGGTTAATGATTTTTGATGAATAGAAATAATTATCATAATTTTCTCTGAGTTGATTGTAGCATAATTGATATGGGAAAGTTTATTTAGATCAATCGGGGTAATCCTTACAACTCATTCATAATTCACCAACCACATCATGTGCTCACTACATTTTCGCAAGAGGTGGTAAGAATGCAAGATGGGTTGCTGAGTATCAAGTCAAACCTATCCATTCAGAAGTATGGGTCATTTTGGTCCTAGTCAGAGCTAACCTGTAAAGGTTTTATCACTTTTAAGGATCACTAATGTATTTACTATGACTGCAAGATGATGTTATCGCAATAATATCAAGATTTCTGAATAAAAAGATTATGGAGGTTGTGTGCGTTGAGATAGGGAGTTTAGGTGAACCCGTTGGCCTATATAAGTTGTTCCCGTATAGCTTGCATTTATTTCCTTTGACCCATTTTTGGTAAATACGCTTCAAATCAACCCATTTATATGTAAATGGGTCAACATTGCAATAGCCAATTTAAGCCAGCTTTTATTTATTATATTACTCTCCATTTGTGTGTTTTAAGATAACTTATGGTCAAGATAGTGGTAACGCATGATGTAGCTCTTCGTAAAAAAGGTCCAACCTATTTTTTGTACACATTATAGATGTCGTTTTCTACTTTTTGCTACAATGTGGCTTAGATCAGAAGCATGCCAAATCCAAGAAGATACCAAAAGTAGGCATGCCCACTATAATAGTTTGATGATAATTATGCACAAACAGTATACGCATTGGGCCGAAAACCATGTTCTGATAAGGCGATAAGATGGCCAGGTAAGCGTCTATCCGATCGTTGCATTTGTTTTTTTCACTAATCATTTTACATACCAGCTGTGACAGAAGTTGAAATAAAAAGAAATGTAACTTAAGCGACACGAGAGTGTTCGGGATTGCTTATTTAAGTGCTTATCATTTTAATTTCAACGACATCGGAATTTTTGAGTGTTTGGATGAAATACGTATTCGTTTTGAGTGCTTATCAGCTTATCCACTTTTGTACTTTTATTAATCAACAAGGGTGATGATGAAGGCAGTAGTATACTTGGAACTTGGGAGACGTAATGGTGAGACGGGAGCAGCTCATGTAAAGTTTTTTTATACTTCACCAGCTCCCACAACCTTCTCGAAAGCAGGCTATTGCTCTTGCTGATCATTGGCGTGCTCTTCCATCATCCCGTTGAATGCCATCTTATTCTGGGGTATGTTTGCCTGTAACTCTTTCTAATGAAATTGTAACTTTGTTTCCATCTTATTCTGGGATTTCTAAGATATTGTTTGGTTTATCTTTCTGCAGACAGCTCTAACGTTTATCATTGTAGATTGCGAGTGGAAAGCTCAAGCAGGGAACATTTGTCTTGCTTCTTTCAACCGGAGTTGCAGTGGGATCTGCAGGTTAGCTGGTAGGATCAAAGAGGTTTATTGACTTTTGGAGTGCATCATTATGATCAATGTCACTTTTTTATATACAGAAAAATGTGTTGGCGATCACACATATGTACATGACGTATGTATTTACACACACTCAAAAGGGAGGATACAATGCGGAGTTGGATGGTAGTTGGTAATAGGGTGTCAGCCCTATTTTAGGTGAAGAGATGTACCCATTTTTTGTATTTGATATCATCCATTGTTTCAGTATTGGTGTCGAAAAATATTTTAAAGCCCAATATATATTATCTAATTCTCATAGCTCATGTGCATAACTTTTTTGATAAAACAAAGCCTATACTTGGAAGAATTTTTTCTTAGTACATCGTAAAAGCAGTGGATTTGTTTTATTTGTGATCTTGGGTCTGCGTAGGTGTGTTGACATGGTAAAAGCATATTGGATAGTGCATGTGACTGATGTAGAGCAACAAGACTATATTGAAATGTGCATCTTTGTAAGTAATGTTTATACTTCGTAACTCCTAACAACTTAAGCCAAAAGATCAAGAAGATATATTGAATACTTATCGAGTTTATAAATTTTACCTCATAGGTTCCAACCCCGATATTTTCTGTCTTTATGACCTTAAAATTCTTCTCATTGTAGAATTTTAAACGTTGCAGCCGTGCGACCCACCTAACAACGGCGGCTTTTCATAATTTTTTTAACATGGAACCTGAGGAACCGATTCGTGAGACTGTTAGAACTTATTATCTGACATTAAGCCGATAACATTAGTTTAAGGTGGTTGGAATTTATTATCAGACAATATGACTCTAAAGTATGCAGGACTGATGATCTATATTGTCCGACAATATTAGTTTAAGAAAATAAATTAATGGCAGAGATTTTGATTTGGCTTTTAGATGAAAGGGTTTCAAGAATGAATGACGACAGGAAACTTCTCAAAGGGTTTCAAGGATGGATGACCACAGGAAACTTCTCAAAGCATCATGTTACCTTTACAACGATCAAACGATACTTGATCTAAAAATGTAACAGCTAATATGTCCCAATTAGTGCTTGATTCAGAACTATAGTGTGCCAATCGTCCTATAGAGATTTGTACACTAATACTCAACCTATGGGATGTTGCTAAGCATATGGAGTCTGTTGCTGCTCTAGAAATGGATTAAGCACGTGGAATGAAGTTTCTGTCTCTTATCTGTACAATGAATGGGGAAGATCACAACCTACATCTAATGTCTAGCAAAAGGTGCTCGGTAAGTATCTACTTTTCTCTGCTAGCCGTGAATTGAAAGTTTTTACTTTACACCAAGTCATCAAGCAAGAAGTTTCTTTTAAATTAAGTTATTTTCAAACAAGTATTATTCTTGGTTGAAATACCTGCAACTAACTTAATCACATACATATCGTATTGTGCTCAGGATGATACTCAGCCTGACCAGGCTATTATGATGTATACTAAATCTATTTCGCTTTTTGAAGATGATGGGAAGGAAAATATGGTTTTTGATCTATATCATGCGATCATTAATGTTTACTTAAAGCTTGAGAAATAAGAATGTCTGTATCATAAAATTTGGAATTGTTATCATGTGAGAGTTATGTTAGATACTTCATAAATCTATCTAAACTATACATGCATGTACATGAGACACTTTAGTACCAATACTAATTACTTGCATAGTTTGATATCAGTAACAGAAATCTATCTACACCAAGTCATCAAGCAAGAAGTTTCTTTTAACATGTCTGTATAAATGTTTAAGCCTTTTCCCTTCTTGATTCCCAACATTTAAATGCTGATGTATATTTTGTTTAAATGTTTAAGCCTTTTACCTTTCTAAATTTCAATTTGGACTGACGCGGATAATTGGTTTGAACGGCAGCAACAAGAAGAAGAAATGCAAATATCGCCTTTTCCCTGAATCCATTTTAGTGAAGCAGCTATCCTCTAAATGCCGATAACCATAACTAATACAAGAGGAAAAGCAGTGGCATAAACCACAGAGCAAGTGTACTTGCTGTTCTGATATGAACTCGCTTCAAAATATGAAGGCACTTTTGATGCAAGCATTGGACTGTGACTCTCATTTGATATAGCCGGTGTGCCATTATTCTTGGCATCAGATTCGTAAATCGTACAGCCAGTTAATAGTGCTAAACCCACTAAATTTGTAGCTACTTTTTTACCGGTATAACCTTTTGGTTTTACTGATACTTTCCCTTATTGTTGTCACCCTTCTCGGCATACTCGATACTTGTTAGGGAGTATGATGAGGGATCGATAGACAATAAAAATTATCTAGGTCGAGGTTGTTAGAATTCATTACAGGTAACAAAGACATAATTTTATGTACACCGTTCACGTATATCCTATGTTATTAGTTATTACTAAGATTATTATGCTGCAATGTTAGACTTTAAAGTCATTTGCAGAAACGAAGTTAATAAAGTCATATATCCCTCTAAATCACCAAATTTTTTATGATGTTTTACCTATGCATCGACATTATTACTCAAAATGCATCTAAGCTTTGCAAAGTGCTGCTGATAAACCGGACCGGTGAGTGTTCAAAAAGAATTCAAGCTTAAGCAGTATAGACACTGCTTTTCTCTATTAGCATGTAGCTAACTTCTGTTGTATTCCAGTGCACAACTTACCAGGTAGGTTAACATGGTTTGATTACAACACACAACCTCCACATTTCATTGCCCCTATATTTTTTATTAGCTTCGGATAATCATGTACATAATTTGAATATTAAATTTTTAAGCTGATTCTCAATCAGAACCTTATGACTGCTAATAACTAACTTTCGAGCATCAGATACATAGAATCTTTACATTTTTATACTATTTGTGTATTCTGAAAATGATGTCATGCACATAATGATTTGTATATTCTGAAACTGATGTCGTGCACCTAATGATTTGCTGCTATATTTGCATTCCTAAAATATTTGTTGCTATATTAGTGTACAAATACATGTTTAGAATGACCTTCTTATTTGTTTTCTTTTATGAACCTATAGTGTTTGTTTATATTATGTAGCAGGAAATACATTTTTCTGGACCATCAGTGGTATGCATTAGGATGACAGTTGACATTTTAAGGCTGTAAATGACAGTTGGATGACAGCTTGACAATTTGACACATACTGGTCTGCTATCGATTAAGACCAAAAAAAACGTTAAGTTTTTTAAGCTTTTTCAAAAAATTTCGAAGAAAATAATAAAAATAAATTAACTTTTATCAATAAAAAATTTAAAAAGTTATTTTTTCAGAATTTTAAAAAAAGATAAAAAAAACTAAACTCTTTCTTCTGAAATTTTTTTTTTTCAATTCCTTAAAAAAATTAATTCTTTTAAAAAATTTATGTTTATTTTATTTTTTCTTCAAATTTATAAAAAAGTTAAAAAATACGAAAAGTTATTTCTTTAAAAAATTGTTATAAATTTTATTTTGGTTCTTCGAATGTTTTAAAAAAGTAAAAAAAAAAAGTAATCGAAAAAATGAAAAAATTATAAATAGTTATAAATAATATTTTAAAATTTTATAAAAATTCGAAAAAATTCAGAAAAAAAAACCGTTTTGTTTTTAGAAATTTGAAAAAAAAACTAAAAAAATCTGAACTTTTTTTTCTGAATTATTTTTTCATATTTTTATAAAATAAGTTTTTTTAATATTAATAAAAAGTTTATAAAAGTAATAGTTTTTTCCCAAAAGAAAAATAATTTTTCAATTTTCTAAAACAATATTTTTATTTTATTTTCGAAATGTTATTTTTCTAAAAAAGTAATTTTTTCAATTTTTATAATTTTTTATATTTTTTGCATTTGGACTAGCATTGCAACTATTTATTAATAGACTAACTTTACAAATGATTTTTATCGTTAAATGGTTAAATTGGAAGTCTTTAACGGGTAATAGCATGTCATATTAAGTGATATTGGTAATAATAGTCGGTAACCAACAGGTTTTATTAGTAATATTAGCATTTTAGTTACTATATTAATAATATCGGAAAAAAGAAAAACCACGTTGTATTCCAACATATTGCAACATATATTGTTAATATCCATGTGAGCATACTGAAGAGAGCATATTAGTTTTCGTCATCTTATTCCAACATATTGCAACATATATTCGTCTAAAACAAGGAGGTTGAAAAATTGACAGTTCCATACTACTGTAGCATTGATTGCATTCAAAGAAACATATTTTTTCTCGACGAGTCTCTAACATCGTAACAGTATTTATCAAATTCCCGAGACGTGTCTCATATCACAATATAATAATGTTTAACCATAACATCCACCATCTACTTATTTGCAAAACAAGCATTATTAAAATCAAACTCTTTCATTGAACTTTAGTAATAGAACAATATGTTAAGAAGCAAGTTCGAACAAACATATATTAGAAGTGTATACCTCTTGATTAGAGAGGGCTAACCATAATAATGGAACTTAAACATTTATATTGAGAGGACGGAATTACATTAGATATACTTAAATAAAATAATGAACAATAACTTTAAAACATAACTAATCATATTTGCACAAATGATCAAGCAAGTCCTAACTTCTTAAGTATTCAAAGGATTATTTTAACTGTTATGTTGAATTTTTACGATATTTGAATTTGACTGCATGTTTGAGCGTTTGTGCATGTCATATGTTTGCTTCATTTTTGTTTTAATTTTGTGAATCCACCTTACATTATATTGTTACCAATTAACAACTTGTATTATTCTTCCTATTTAATTGTCTTTAAAGATTGGTTATATTTAAAACAAAACATGTCAAATTATCTTATGTTTTTATCCATGTTTATAGTCAATGAGGGCCTATTAATTCAGGTTGGCATGTGTGGTTAAGGGCCTCTTGCTCCTTAACTGAGGTCTCGGGTTCGAGCCTTGGGTATGGAAAAAATATTAACTGGGAGGGATGCTGCCCACCGAGGTACTCTGGCAAACTCCCACGGGAGATTAGTCCACTTGTCAAATGACGGTGGAAACTCCTCGTAATAGTACCAAATAAATAGTCAATGAGGACCTAATCGGGATTATTTGTTTTTTTGTTTATTCCTAATCTTTTGAAAATAATTAATTGTATAGTCTTTTTACTAAATTGTATAGCTTTGTACTAAAAACTTAAGAGTTTTTATATATTTTCAAAGATGATATCAAAGTCCGCCAACAACTATTTTTAGCGGGATTAAATGTCACGGTATAGAAACTTTATACTATTTTTAACACTTCGATCATCAAGTGTACGCAAATATGTTCGAGTTGTACGAGAAATTAAAACCTATTTAAAAAAATTACTTAGTCGTGGGCAAAAAAATCGATTCACAATCCTAAACAAAAAAACTTAAACTGGTTTTAGTAAATAATGGTGTTACTCAAAGAGATCCAAAATTTGTACAAAATATTAACTTGGAACAAAACACGACGGCTGGGTGGCCAAGGCCTAAGCATATCAAAAATTTAGTTTTCTTTCAGTTTTGATTCAATAAAAACAACTCATACTGCAAATAGAGAAAACTGATACACAAATGTACCTTTAAAAAATAAATACGAAGCGACCCCGCCCGTTGGGCTGGTTACGACGCTAGTATATATATATATATATATATATATATATATATATTATATATATATATATATATATATATATATATATATATATATATATATAAATATATATATATATATATATATAATATATATATATATATATATATATATATATATATATATATATATATATATATATATATAATATATATATATATATATATATATATATATATATATATATATATATATATATATATATATATATATATATATATATATATATATAATATATATATATATATATATATATATATATATATATATATATATATATATATATATATATATATATATATATATATATATATATATATATATATATATATATATATATATATAGGGGAGCGTTATCATGTTATACACTTTTAAAATAGACTACAATAAGGCACAGTTGTGGACCGTTGGATCAACTATTGTAGATGTAACATCACTTGCATTAAATAAGAATAGATAATGGCACCATTGTAATTATAAGCAATGTTAGTGACATTTTTGAAAGCATTTTGTTGAGTTTGCTCCACATTAAACAAGCCAGCATATTACGTTTAACTTTTCTATTACTCCATAATAACTTTTTTGTAATTTTTAATCCTTTTCTGGTGACATAATTTTTGATCGTGTAAATTAAAAAAAACTACTACTTTAAAAATACACAAAGATTCTTTTAGAGAAAAACATGAATCTTAGGTGACTATCTTTCAAAGGTAATCATTGATACATATGCATTACAACTTTGTTTTCTAAATAAAATATGATACAAATAATACTATATATAACTCCAAAAGGACATACTTAAACGAAACAAGACCTTGCTGGAAGTCATAACTGATACATCATTTTCAAACATTTGCGCATCAACTAACTGTACACACACCTTAAACCCTTCAAAAAGGATATGAACCTTTAAAAAAATCAAATAGCACATGCATCAGTTATAACGAAAAATGATACACATGATCTCATACACTGATACACATCAAATTAAAACCCTCAACTATAACAAACAAGTGATACAAATCAAAAAGTGTCACAAAGTCATTTTCACATTATCAAAACTACTAAAATAAAAAGTAATGAACTAAAATAAATATTGACACCCAACAAATCTGAAGATGTTGCGGGTTCCTATTCTTGAACAAAAATGGCGTTCATAAAAAAACACCAATCCAATTACCCTATCAACTGCTTTTTCGGACTCTGTCAACTCCCATGTTAGTGTGGTGCTACATCTGTTTCATAAGTCAACAGTAAGTAACCTAAGAGCGTGTATGCGGCTTGATCTTCTCATCTCCTCGTCTAGAAAAATTAGGAGCAGTAGCAACTGCAGCACTATAGACCTATGAACCATTGGTGGCCTGTAGTAATTAACATAATAAGTTATTTTAGTAGCAGCTTGTTGCTAGTCATAATTCACATAAGAATTTATCACTTGATACGTCATTTTGTTACAGCTTGGTGACAACTTATTAACAAGTGATACAGATCGATACGGAGAAAGTGATATAGAATAGATTGATACGGCGCAAGTGATATAGAACCAAGTGATACACGCCAACTTATCAACAAGTCATACGATCTATTCTGACAATACGAGCATGTAACACGAAAACTAAAGTAAGATGCATAAACTAAAGAAAACATTTGCTTTATTAAACACATACGCCAAGCATATTTAGTTAAAAGAACCGAGTTACAACTTGTATCCACCATCACATTATGCAGATTCCATGAGTGGCGTGTCATGCTTTTTGGGGTTAAAATTCTAAAAATTGTTTTTTCACCAACACTGTTTTACCAGTGATCTAGAATCACATTATGCATTAACCAGTTAAGACCAGTAATAAAATGCTTAAAAGCCTAAATAGTACTATACTTATTTCTAAAACACCATAAACCTTCAACAGATATAGTGATTTGGCAAGCATCAATAATAGACTAAAAAATAGCAGATCTATACACTTACTTTGAGATGTGTTTAAAATAAAAAACCAAACAGGTACCCATACACAAAACATTGAATCCATCTAGTCGACTAGATCAAATAGCGAGCAGAAAACTCACACTAAAAACGGAATCGTGACACTGCTGTAAGCCCAACAAACATGTAAACCTCAATGATGGCTAGAGATTTTACCTTAAAATATGCAAATCTGATTCATCTATCACCAACGACGGCTAGTTGATGATACATAAACCGACATAATACATAAACTAATTGATGAAAGGTACCTAACACGGAAAAAGAAAACCGATGACACACAATTACGATGACACACAATAAAAAAGAAGTTGGTGGTTCAAGCGGTTCTCATGACACACTTATTCACGACTAAGAAGCATTTGTCTAACACCCCCAATTTACATTGCGCAGTGGAAATACACAATTGGGTGCTAGACACAAGCATCATCACACAAGGTATATTGAACGACTCAAAATAGAGACGTTTACACATTAATATAAACATAATTTTCATAAATGGTCTAAAACATAAATTTCAACCCAAATTGTACTGACACGATACCAGAGTAAAGCATTTTCTCCACATGGATCTCGACCAACAACCAACACAAGTTTAGTACATTACACAACATAAAGTAAATTGTTCAACATAAAAGGTAGAAACAGTTTGGACCAACATTCTTCCAAAAGCCAAGCCACAACCTCCACAGCAAAGCTCTATGCTCCATCACTTCCTATTACCTGAAATACATGCATAAAACGAGTCAACAATAATGTTAAGCGAGACTATAGGTTTATCAAATCACATTTGAACACAAGAACAAAATCAATCATAATCATTTATAGAATTGTCGTACACACAATCTATATTCAAGGCAGTAATAATAATGATATTATTAAACTAACATTGTATTTAAGCTCATGACACCGACCCCTTAACCAAATAGTCACCCACGTCAAATGCCGACATGACTAGAATAAAACCATTGCCCCTCTAGGGTATCAGTTGCTAGAATACCACAATCTTATTCACGTAAAATTATCCTTCCCAGCGGGTTACTCAACGTAATGCCCTGGTCTTAGATAAGGTGGTCAACCCAATAGTACTATCATTAGAATAAGCGGCTATTCCCGACTCACAACATCAAGTCAGAAGATAATTAACGGCTCATGAATTTAGGGTCTTTAGCAACAAGTTACTCAATACAATGAAATCAACTTTAGGCAACATTCAGGTCCAACAATTACTCATGACTTGTGTTCATTTATTTTCAAATAGCATGTATCCCCCTCGCGGGTATTAAAATCATTAAAACGAGTAGAAGCGAGGCTATAGACTCACCTTAGTATAAGAGATCTAGCGAGATGATCGTCGACGATAATGGATGCCTTTCAAACACGAGAACCGCTACCTATCAAATAAGGCGCGTTCGTTAATAATGACTCGAGAAATAAATCATATATAACAACATCAAACTCAAACTCATAAAGTCACGATAAACTCGAGAGAATACGATATAAATAACTTCATTATACTTTACTACACACTTACTTAACCATTTTACACTTTTTACAAAGTCCGCCGGTACATACTACATGTACTAGCTTATTTACCCCTTTTAAACTCGTCAACCGTTTATGAAACGACTCGATTAACTAACTTACTATATATAGAAAGTCCTCCTACATGTTTATCAAATGAAATTACTTTTAAAGTTCTTTACCCGACTCATTTTCAAACTACAAAATCCGAACAGATTTACGTTAATTTTTCATACAACCGTTTTAACTTATTTAAACGACTCCGTTTACAAAACCGACACTCGGGTTTTAAAGTAAACTCAAACTATAAAATAAAAACCTCATTATCAGTAGGTTACAATTTTCAAAACTTCTATTTAGAGTCCCCGAGTTTCGATCCAAATATCGACAACAACTACTTGTAGTGTCCGACACTCGTCTCCCGGTACACGATCATTCAAAACATCATAACTTCGCGCTCGTTTGGAGCTAGAAGCTCTACCTTATATCAAATCGAAGCTAATAAAATTATCTATAACCCTAGGCTATAAGTTAAGCCATTTTCAAAACATAAAAATTCGGATTTTACACTTTACTTACTGTTATAAAATGACCATAAAAATCTTGTACAAAATCAACTTTTTGATAAAAACCAACCATAAAAATGATCATTTCTATACCCTAATATCATCATATATCAACCATAACATCAAAATCATAATCAAAATAAAAATATTTAGATCAAAATGAAGTTTTTAACAAAGATTCTAACAAGAACCACCATGGATCATCATAAAAATGCCATGCATGATCATAGCTCCTACCTACCAACATCAAGAAAAAAAAACTTGCTTGCATGTATGAATTTCTTACACCGATTTGATCCTTGATCAAATATAAGAATGGGTCTATGCTTGGTTTAGCTTAATTCAACCTCAAACTCAAGATAAATTGAAATTTGTATGTATTTGGGGTGGTGGTGTGAGTTTCGGCTAATGAGAGAAAAAGAGAGATGATGGTGAAATTTTTAAGTGAAGAAAATGGTATGTGTGTGTTTGATTTGGGTTTTTATATAGTGGGGTAGGGACCATGGTTGTAATTTGGCAATAGTTGTGGCTAAAAATGTAAATAGTTAGCTAAAAAGCGGAAAATAACTATTAGTCAATTTTCAAAATATTTACGAGGCTCGGGTTTCATAAAGATACTTTTAAAAATTTAAAACGTACCTCAAAAATAATAATATTGACTCTCGACTCGACTTAACACGCCATTTAAAATAAAATCTCAAAAATGACAAAAATCGAACAACCGATAATAAAACGTAAAATATTTGGCATCCACCGACATCACGCTTGCTAATACTCCTTATACTTAATAAATATTAATTATAAACCTTCCAACATCGGTTTAAACTTAAACCTCAAAAAATAATTATCGTTCAAACTCATCCAAAAATTTCAAAAATGATCGTAAAATAAGATTAAGCAATGACCTCGGTTTTGGGTTGTCATAATTTGGTACAAAGGGTTCGCATTTGCTCCTCTCGTCTTGTGTCTAGACACGCCAATCACCACGATCACAATCTATATCAGAATGCGAAATGCAAAACGCAACCCAGTAACTCACCTATCCTGCTAGTGGCCAAATGACCCCATAACCTACTTGAAACGAACTACACTAGTCACTAGTTGATGGGAACATCAGTGACACCTAGCGGATCTCAATCGCAAACATGACACCGGACACTCTTCGAACCAAAAAGATGACATTGATCATTCTAACTAGATTCGTTGTTGATAATTAAAAAGGAAAAAGAAAACCTGATCCGAATTAGCTACTTGATCGTACAACGGCAAGTACTCGATTGGATCATTAAACTTTTCGTGAGCAATATTCCAAAACCAACCACAAGCATCAAATAACCTTCGTTTCTAATTAGTTATTATAATCTAAAGATCTGAGGATATGAGGTCGGTTATGATAAGGGATGCTAGTTAAGAAACAAGTCTCCGGAATTTTAGGATCTGAGATATGTTGTGATATAGGATCTAAAATCATGGAACATTGCTCAGATCCAACGTGACACTAGATCTTAGAAATTTGTCCGAGAAGAAACTAAATAGAATGTAAGGGTTAGTTTGTTCGAGTGTGATTTGTAACTCTCATTTTGATAGTGGTTTTATGTTTTCAATTTTTTTTTATTTTCTAGGAATGCGAGATATTTGAGAAGAAAGATGGATAAGATAAAGAAGAGATGAAGAAATGTTGATTCACGAGATCTATTTTTTTAATGAATAAAGAAAAAGATGATTTAACAGATACTACGGTTTTGACAATCAACTTTTAATAGGAACAAATAATATTTTACTTTAATACCCTTCATCATATAAAAATAGATTATATATATTTTTGATTGAAAATGACACGTGTCAACATATTATTGGTGCCTATTATAACTCATTTTAAGTTGTAACGCACTTGAACGCAAATCTATATATATATATATATATATATATATATATATATATATATATACATATATATACATATATATATATATATATACATATATATATATATATATATATACATATATATATATATATATATATATATATATATATATATATATATATATATATATATAATATATATATATATATATATATATATATATATATATATATATATATATATATATATATATATATATATATATATATATATATATATATATATATATATATATATATATATATATAT
>JANFOE010002969.1:0-93152 GCA_025667525.1 Glebionis coronaria
TATATATATATATATATATATATATATATATATATATATATATATATATATACTAGCGTCATGACCCGCCCAACGGGCGGGATCGTTTTTTCTTGTTCCGGAGGGTTTATGGTTCGTGCATTTTTTGGTTTCTTGAATTTGTAACTTAACTTTTAATATATTTTAGTTATAGTTTATGCTTAGGTAACGTTTATTTATGGTCGATGAACTGGGTTGTCTCTTCTTCTTGATTTGGACGAACCATTAGCGATGAACTCGTGACCCGTGACTCGATCGGGTTGATCCGATGATAGATCCCTCTACCCGGTGACTTGATCAGGTTGATTCGGTGATCAAAACGTAACCCGATAATTTTCTTTAATATGATTCTTAAATTTATGATAATAACATAATTTTTCAAAAGTTAAAATTCAACCGGATTTTAAAAAAATTCAAAAATTTTTAAACTTTTAAAAATCCAAATAATATAATTTAAAAAAAATCCAATTTTTTATTTTTTTTTAATGATAAAAATTCAAAAAATTGTATTACAATTTTGTAACGTTGCTCGATTTGCAACACTTTAGTACCATACAAAGTTAACAAAAAAAGCAAAATACATTAATACTTCAAATTCGTTTACTTTCGAATTTTTGTTTAGAATTATTAATTTATTAAAGTTTATTTTTAATGCTCTAGTTTACTTATTTAATTTATCCAATAATCGTTGTAAAAATATGATTATATACATTGCTTCAAGGCAAACTGCATACCACATAATTCATAAAATCAATAAACCTCTATACTTCCATAGTTCATATTAACATCATCTCACATAACGAATGTCTATTGGGTATACGATAACTATTCCCATTATCATGGCACTATTTTCCATTATAAGATTGAATTTGCTTAAGCTTTCTCAAGTACTTTTCCGGCGCGGTCCACTCGACATTCACATGTTCAGTTGCATTGAACTCGTTCATGTAAAGGGTCGTGTTTGGATCGATGTTTTAAACTCGGTTATAGAAAAAGCCGAAGCATTTATCCCAAGTCTTTTCTCGAAAAAGTTATGGTGCAAAATGCTCATTAATAACATCCCACCCAATTAGTCTTCCTTTGTATCGTTTAGATGAATACTGAGTCAACTCTTTTTTTGGCTGCTTCTAACAGTTTTTCTGGTGATAGCTTTCTGACCCATTTTTATTGGTACTTAACATCGTCCCATAAAACTGTGTGTCCTCTTACAGTTATCCTAGTTCATCAGCAAACTTCATCATGGCAACTAGATCGGTATAATTTTCTTGACCTTTTATACGCTCAGTGTAGTACCATTTTAGCTCATTGTGGAAATCAGCAGCTATAAATTTAGAGGCAAACCATTTCTTGTAAGCCGAGCCCACCAAACTACAACAACCACCAGGTTGAAATCTGATCCATGATCCTAGCCAGAACTGAAACTGCTACTTGGCTCCAGTCACAAAACATAACAATCAATAAACTAAAATAATAGGACTATAAAAAATGAGCCAACAGCAACGTCTGAGACAGACACTACTACCAGTTGTTACGTAGCATGCCCAATTTTGTGGATTTTGTTTATATGGGTATTATTCACTTAATGCAGCTAGAGCTTTGGACAAAATGAAGATGGAAACTTACTTGTAAAAGGTTTCCTCATTCACAACAATATCCCAGCTTTCACCACTTTTTCCATATTTGTGTGCTTATAGAATAAACCACGAACAATAACTGCAATATCCAAGACATGCCTTAGCTAAGGTACTCTAATTCATGCATACCTACACGTAAACTATGATTTTCACGGAGAATGACAAAATCGATGTTTGAATACAAAGTTAAAGAAAAGATTCGAGAAAAGCAAACAGATTGGGCTATCTAGATGACGGGTTCTGGTTATCTGACTTGTAACACTTTTTATCCAAACTACTAAAAAAATCAGTTATTATGTCAACTGGTGTGTCAATTACGATCACATAAGTTCTATAATTTCTGTTTAGGAGGGTATATATACTATAGGAAGCAATTGACCTGGTTGACCTTGTTTTCCTCATAATCTCATTTTTATTTTACCTATAAGACCTGTTAGACTTGACATAACCCTAGTCAATCCATCCATAATCATGGGTGTCAAAATTTTCCACATCTAATAAGATCATTGACGTCCAAAACTTCAGGAGAACCGATCCACAAACTTATCGAATGTTTTTTTGGTTGGATACCTAGCACAACTAATCTTGATTGCCTCCAAGACTCCCTGAATTATATTACATAATAATATGTGTCAAAAACTAATGTTCAGAAGCTATATTCAAAACAGAGAACGGAAAGAAAATTTCAAAATGTATCTTCTTACCCCGCATCGCAACTGTTGCAGGACGTTATGATTTTCAAAGATATCAGCATGTTAACCTTAAATGATGAAAGATACAATCTTGAATTTGATGTTGTCAAATGAAATCCTAACAATAAAATTGTAATTAACATTTACTTGCTTGTGTTTGCACCACCAATGCACTCTTTATATTTGGAACAGTAATTACATGAAACTTGAAAGCTGGTGTTGAGATACTTGGAGTCGATGATTGTCCCCATTTGTTACGGCTGCACTAATCACTACATACGTCTTGCACACATGCGCACTCATATCTATCAAAGAAATAAAAGAAACCTTCAAAGGTTCATAGTAAAACGACAAAATCTTTGTGCTTGATGTAGGGAATAACATTGATATGCAGCTGAGTGGAGCATACTATTTAAAGCCTCGTCTGTAACACCCCCAAATTTATACAACTCAATACAGCAGAAGACTAGTTGGTGTTATGGGATAGCACATTACTCACATCATAGACAACGCATAAAAATCGCGTCGTTTAATAATAAAAGCATTTCCATTCATAAATATCAAAGTTACATCGGTCCCAAGTCATATTATTTCATACAAAGTTTTACAAAATATTTGAATGGAAAATATCGTTTAAGTGCGGGCCATGAATTCTTGTCGTCTTCCCGAGAATTACCTTCAAGTACCTGAGATAAAACATGTTAAAAGAAAAGGGTCAGGGATAACGCCGAGTGAATTCATAGAGTTTAATAAAATCCATCAATATAATATCAGTATAAAATTATTACTGAAAATCATTTTGTACAAATCATTTTAATAGGCCATAAAATAGCCAAAGTCATTTTATACAATTCTTCATCAAAATCATAATATAGGCGTTTGCCTTAAAAATCATTATACGAGCCAATGTCGTAAAAACATCATACAATACGTCTTATGACGTTGTATGAAAATAAAAACCGTTATATGAATATGGTTATGAAAACCAAAACACGAACATAATATCAATAGTATGACCATGTATTGCTAGTCAGGCAATACATCGTAATTCGGTGCGTCAAGTAGTATTTCGTTAGTTTGGATTATTATAAGCCGCATGACATTGTTACCTTACTAAACCAACAACGGGTAGCTAACCCGATACTCAATTTGCCCATCTAAAGTAGCGTGTCGTCACAAAGGTCACGCTATGGAAATCTTCTCATACATAAATTCGCTTACCAATCAATGTGGCACGACGGGGATCAACCGTCAAGGCGCGAACTGGGGTGATCGTCCCTAAATAGTACTATTAAATGCATAAGCGTCTACCAAATCCCGGTAGTTCACAATTCATGCTAATGGGAATTTTAGTGACATAACCTAACTTTAATAATCCATTTTATTTCATCTATCGGGTCCTTTAATCATTTATCGGGTCATACAATCGGGTCATACAATCATACGGGTCCAAATGAAATAAACAAACAATCAGGACAAATGGTGTCCTATTTTATAAAAACTAACATGTTATCTCCCTCGCGGGTTTATAAAACATTTCATAAAAACATGTAAAAGAGTGCGAGGCTATGAACTCACGTTGATGTGGGAAGGCGGGTTATCGGCAATTCGGATGTACGGTACGTGCTTCAATCACGGAAACCTAGACAAATAATACTCGTCTTAGACTCATGTCCAATGACTTTATAAAAATAACAATTATGTATACATATGATGATTATTTATATATGATGATCAAGTGGGTTTACATATTCTCATTAACTCGTTTTAGTGTTTGCGTATTGGTATCTTTTTACTAGTTTACTAGTTTTACCTATTTACGCGTTTTTAGTCCAATAAACTTATTATAAGTTCTTTAACTTGTATCAATCCATGTTATACTTATATTATCAGTATCTACACTTTACAAGTTGGGCCTAAATGGGTTAAGCCCAATAATAAGTTTATAAGTGTTTTAGTCCATTTTTGTTGTATTATTAGTCCAATAACGTTAATTTAGTCTGTTAACGTCCGTATGTCCTATAGTTCGGGTTTTATCGGTTTTTACTTGTTATACATGTTTATATATCAGTATATAAGTTTTATAAAGTTTAAATTAGACGGGTCCAACCATCTAAGTTTTATTTAACAAAAACGTTAATTTTACGGTATTAGCCGAAAAAGTCGTAAAAATCATGTTTATAGTTTTATAACTTATAAAACTTAACAAGTGTAGAATCTTGATAAACTATGAATCTATGAAGTGGGTTGATGTTTTCTAGAGAGAGAAACTAGAGAGAGAAAGTGAGAGAAACTATGTGTCTTTTATTAATATCAAAAATGATAAGTGAACAACAACCAACCACTTTCCAAGGAGGAAAGGGGTATTTATACTTCCAAGCCTTATGTGGACTTGGGCCGGCCCATGACAAGCCCATGGGCTGGTTCTTACTTAACTAAATAAGTATTTGGTAACTACGAGCTATTACAACATATATAATAGTGTGGAGTGACCGATACTTCTAATATACGTAAAAATGTATTTCTAACAATCTCCCCCTAAGGGAGGTCACTCCACGTTACAAAGTTCTAAACCTAGCATACTATACTAAGTCTTCGTTCTTTAGCTCGTAGTCTTTTCTTCTTTTTCTTTTTGTTGTGAATATTTTGATTTGATCTTTTAGGCTTTGGCTTGAGAGCATTGTTCTTTTGGCCTTTCACGTGCGATCTTTGCCTTCTTGTGAATTTTACCTCCTCGTGACTCCATGTTCCACACACTTATGTCTTTTTGTTGAATTCTCGAAAGCTTCAGAGTTTGGTACAACGGAAGACTTTATCTTGTACTTTCTTGACTTTTTGCTGAAGTTTGATGCAGAAAAACATAAGCATGTGGGAACGACTTCTACAGGTACACCGCAACACCACCGTCTTTAACTGGTACACAGCAACGCCACCGTCTTCAACAGGTACACAGCAACGCCACCGTCTTTAACAGGTACACAGCAACGACACGAATAAAATGGCTTTGAACATTTTATTCTAATTCGGTAGCATTTTTCCTCCGGTCGGTGAAGACCGTTGGACGATATTAGATATCGTACCCGTGACGAATAGTTTCAATTAAGTAACTTCCTGACAGGATTTCGTGGGTAAACCCGTTCTCTTTATTAGACCGTCCAAAGCTGACTGCGAATATAAAGAGTGAATCACTTGGATAAATTATCCTTGTGATTTGAAGCCGTCAATTCATGAAACCTGGAACAAGTGAATTTCAATTAAGATTTTCACCATCGTTGCTTTCCAGTTATCACGAGCTCAATTCATAAAGAATCTTGCACGTCACCTACCAAGTGCTGTTTGATGTTAACACTAGAAGGATTTCCACTCGTCACTGTGATCAATAAAGAGTCACTCTGAGTGTTCTGGCAAGATCATATGATAATGCGTAGAGGCCCGGAACGAGTTTAAGTTCAATTAAGAATTAAACCACTGTTTCCTTCCAGTTTTTCACAAGATTGGTTCTAAAAGAACCGCACGTGTAACCTACCATGAGCTTGTTTGATGTTGGCTCAAGCAGGATTTCCATCTTCATTGTAATACTTGCGTATTACTCGGATGTTCTGGCAATATTACAGGAATACTGCGTAGGACTCATGAAAATCTCTTACTTTTCACAGTGTGTGAGAAAGCAAGGAATAAATGGAAAGTTTCCTAATGAGACTTTTGATGATCTCTTGGCTCTAGACTCGATAGTGCGTTTTGATTTAGTGAGCGATGGCTGGAGAGGAGTGCCACCTTTTGAATACCAGTCTATTCGGAGTGAATAAACCAATAGATAACGTGTTGATCTCCGTGTGATTAAAACAAATATCTTTTGAGAGATATTTGAGTTAGCTGGGAAGGGTTGTGCATTGCATCACTGGGTCCATGATGTCTTTCTTCAATATCGAGAATCATTAACAAAAATGACATCAATAGCATATGTATTGACCCGGTTTCTGCCTTAAGTTGTAAGGAGGGCTTCTTTCTTTACACCCTTTATCTTTACAATTCTTTTTCATTCTTCAACCCCTTCAATGCTTACCAATACGTCATCACTATCACCTTGTTGTGATTGTTCCAGTGCTAGCTTAAGTACTTGGTCGGCATTCAGCTACGTTCACATTCTTTCTCCAACTTTCCTAGGACTTCTAATTCTATCTAGGGAATTGTCCTTGGGAAGATTCCATCGGCTCTGATGAATCATTGGACTAAACCTATTCCTACCACCCTTTTGTCACCACATTCGTCGTGAATTAAGCGTGTTTTGGGAAGGAATTGCCACCATGAAAAATCATTGAAAATCACCTAAAGTACTTGTGATATTGAAATCAAAAGTTTCGTACCTTAGGTGTTTTTGATCATCAAAAACGCTCCCCCTTAACACGTGCTTTACACATATTAAGTTGGATAATCGTTAAGTCTTTTTCATCTTTTAGCCAAGTATCATTTAAATCTCCTTAATCCCATTTTCTCCCCTTATCCAAAATGTTAACCATTAATATTTGGGATATTGAATGGATTAACCAGTCTTTGGGTAAAAATGAAATCGATGTTTGGCCACAGAACATGTTAATGCTCCCCCTTAAGTTAATAAGGGATAGTTGTAGTGCTTTAGTATGATATATTTTGAAAGATTTAGAATCTCGTGATAAATTCTTGAAAAATTATCATACCTTAACACTACATCAAGCCGTACAAACACAATATTCACAAATATACATATTCACAATTGAAAACCAATATAAAGTGGACCTGAAATGTACGACCCATTAGATGGATCGTTTGTAGTAGCTTGTGGTGCACTAATATGGTCTACCACCAACGAATCTTTCCAAGCTCCTCATCAATCTACGTTCACGGAGCTTTTGATCAATCTTCTTGATCATATACTTCGCCATCTGTCGATAACCCTGATGCCAATCCTCGGTCATCTCTGGTAAAGTCCCACCCGAATTAAGATGCTCCAACTTTCCTCTGACTTGTAGAAGAGTCCCATCACTATACTTATAAAGCTCACCCACCCTCATAAACTTCATTAACCCTCGACTGTTCAAGTAGAAAATCCCGCAATTTGGAACAGAAATGCCTGTATAGGGACATCTATCTACATGTTGAGGTAACACTTGATTCACTGGACGGGTTATGTTGAGCTTCCTTTGGTAGCTTTCGACTCTCAACTGAAGATCTTCAACTCGTTTCTTGATAACAATGCTTCGTGTGAACATACGAAGTGCTGTATTCAAGGCAATGATGTCTTCTCGAGGAATATGTGTGAGTTGATCACGGGTCATCATAAGCAACATATCTTCGATATCCTCAAGGCGAATGATAGAAAAATCTCCCTGCTGGATTTTGTATTCTCTGTCATCCTCCCTTTTCAGACGAATCTCCGTCACATGATAATAGCCATTCTTGGCTTCAGTTTTCATCCCTAAAATACTGGAGATGCGGATATCGGATCTAACGTTGATTCCTGAATTGACTAAGCAGCAACCCCTGTACGCCCTTCGAACTCGTTCGTCCTAGTGTGATGCACCTATGACAACATACATATCATAATTACGATTTACCTTTGGGACCCAGAGTCGGTTTACCTTTTCCTCAATAAAGGGTATTGTTCCCCAGTTGGCAGCTTTCAGCAAGGTCAGGGAGGTTGCGTACTTTGATGAACCCTTGAGGAGATAATCAAGATCATTGGTGACGAAGAAGTCAAGAGCAATCTGATTATCTTGAGAAGGATCAAGTGGAGGTGGAGCTCTTTCGGATTTATGAAGACCTGGCCGTTGAACGGTGTTCAGAGCTTTCAGGATCTCATCGGCATAATATTCGAACTCCATTCGGGTTAACCGGGTTTTGGCGCGAATTCTCTTATCCTTCAGCGCTTTCTTCACCAACGATGGAGTAACCGAAGTCTTATACTCACGAGCCAGAAATGCACATAAGTCAATCGGACTGCGGATACGGAGATATAAGACATCTTTGTCAGCGTCTGTGATTGGATCATATTGCGCCGCTGCCGTGATCCAAGCCTGTGGTGGTGCAGTCTCGTCAATCTCCAACGTGTCTGCCCAATCCCGTGTGCTTGACTCAGGAACAGTAGATTGGGGTTCTTGTTGTAGAGGAGTGGAAACGTGAACATCTGCTGGTTCTGATTCAGGCATCTCGGCAGTGTCATGAACGGGTGAGTGTTGTGCAGCTTCAGGTTTAGTTACCGATTCTGCAATCACAGGAGCAACAACAACAGAACTGACAGGGTTAGTGGTAACAGGTATAGATACAGCGATAGATGTACCAGGAATCGATGACGCTGTAGTAGCATTCACATCGTGGCGCCACTTGGATCGTCTGGATTCCGTGGAAGTAGATTTTTCCTTTGCTGCTGCATCTTTCTTAGACTTGGTTCCAGACTTAGCAGGTTTCTTTGAGCTGGCAACCTTATCCCCCTTTTCAGGTTGTTTACCCCCATCATCATCCTCATCGTTATCCTCGTTGCTCCCCTTAGCACTCTCCTCATTACCATCACCACCATCATTACCATCATCATCATCATCATCCTCATCATCATCATCATCCTCATCATCATCACCACCATCATCATCTTCTCCTTCTTCTTCTTCTCCTTCTTCTTCTTCTTCTTCTTCCTCTTCTTCTTCACCAGTACCCTCTTCTTCTTCACTTTCTTCCCTTTCTTCCTCAGGCAGAATGTGGTAGGGTACCACACTTCCAAACGTCTTGAACAAACGATCATCCTCCATGATAGTGTCATTCAGGGATTTATAGAGTGTCCGTTGAATCTTAGATTTATCAAACGATCCAAGTTCCCTCATACGAGCTTTGAGGATCTTCTTTAGCTCAAAATCCGTCAAGTCATAGGCAATTTTGTAGGCGGATTCAGAAGGATTGGATGACTTGATCATCAAGTTATCAGCAGCGAGTGTCTTCAACTCATCACGCAGTTTAGGCATAATGGATTCAACGGATTCTTTCACTCTCTCCTCAATAGAAGCTTCAAGAGTTTCTTTCTGCTCCTTGTAGTTATCCTTAATAGCTCGAAGTCTCGTAAGTCTTGCTTCATACCTACCAACTTCAGCCTTCTTAACCTGAGCTAGTTCTTTTGCATGAGCTTTTCGCGTCAATTCCATCTCTGCAGCGAACTTAGAAAGCATCTCTTCTTGGGCTTTTCTAGATGCTTCTTCACTTTGAACTCGTCTATGTAGCTCTTGGCGAAGTTCATCCATCTCTCTTTTGTGATTATCCGTATGTTTATCCAACATTTTGGCCATTACCAATGCAGCCTTTGTAGACGTTGCAGAGCTGCTCTGGGTTGATTGAAGAGGCTCGGTTGTGACCACAGTACTGAGAATGGGAGTTATTTGAGGTGGAAGGAATGGTGTTGAAACCGGTCGGGTTGGTAAAGGTTGTATTGGTGGAGGTTGAGTTGCTAAAAGGTTGAGTTACTAACGGTTGAGTAGACACCATGATTGTAGGAGCACCTGACTCTTTTTCAACACTTGCTGAAACAAGGATTGATGTCTCCTTCGAAGTAGAATACCGTTCAGGTGACCCAAACTCATCAATATCCTCTGGCTCCTCGTACTCTTCTTCAATATTTATCCTTGCACCTGAACCACTACCGCCCGTATCTTTCCTACTCATTTCAATAGCTATCTTCATCATTTTTCTCTCCGCCTTGTCAAGAGTAGGATCAACAACATCGTCTTCGTCACGTAGAACTAACTCATCAGCCTTACCCTTTCCCTTCTTAGCGACGGTCTTTGTCTTTTTGGCTTTGGGTTCAGGTAAAGCTGTTTGCTTGCGTTTACCTTTGCTCTTAACCGTGGTAGATGAGTCTTCACCTGCTTGAATGCTTGCTCGTTGATTCTCAATTTCTTGTAGCAAGTTCTTGTAATCAGCAGATGCGATAATCTCATCTGTCAGCAAATGACTGGGAATGGGACCAGGAATAACCATATTCGAATGAGTCTCCTGCCTTAAGTCTACCAAATCATCATCATCCATCGTGTGGTGACGACTACCTGCACGCTTGGCAATGGAAGCATCGTTCTCCATAAAGTAATGTATGATCAGCTTAATGAACCTAGGGTACTGGTAACTTTTAACCTTACCCTTCGTGTTTGTGAAGGGTTGAAAAGTAAACTCTTCCCACAGCAATGATGCATAGTCAATACCCATACCTCTGTATACCCCATAAAACATCTTGATGATCGGTGGACGAACAGCATCAAATCCAGTTGTTTTGGGTGTGAGACATCGGCTTAGAATCCCAAAAATAGCTTTCCATGGTTGACCAACTTTGGCAGTAGTAAACTCAGACACGGTTCGTATGTCAGGACATCCCATGGCAGTGAACATTTCCATGATCTGATCCTTAGTCGGGTTGGCTGAGAATGATAGGCTTTTGGGTGACGGTCGAAATCCAAAGATCTTCCTGAAGTCTGACACATTAAGCGTCTGCTGCTTGTTGTCCAAGGAAAATGTGATTTTGTTCGACGTCCTCTCCTTGGTAGCCCAGAACTCGTAAAGGTAGTCATAGGGCACTGAAGCACTTTGCCTTAGCGCATGCTTGAGTTTAGAGTTATCAAGTATGGCTGAACCTACCTTAAATCCGTTATGGGTAGAATGAGATACCTCCTTCAAACGGAAGTTGTTTGGAAGAAACTTTAGATTCTTGGCTTCGGCAATGACGGTGGCTCTGGCGTCTTGTATTTGTTGTACTGTAGGGTTAGTCATCGTCTCTGCTTAAGATAAAACACAAAGGTTGAAACATACAAATATGAATATCATTATGATTTTAAACCTAAGCATTGAACATATGACCTAATCCCTTAAGCTTGTAAAACACTCAAACATCTTCTATTCGGAATAAACATTCAATTCAGAATAATTGATCTATGCGGAAAGTTAGTCCTATGCGGAATAAATTTTCTATTCGGAAAGATCAATCCATGCGGAATAAAATTTCTATTCGGAAAGATTACTCTATGCGGAATAAAATTCCTATTCGGAAATATTTCTCTATACGGAATAAAATTCTTATTCGGAAAGTTTAGGCCTATGCAGAATAAAAGTTCTATTCGGAAAGATTTCTCTATGCGGAATAAAATTCTTATTCGGAAAGTTATGCCTATGCGGAATAAAATTCCTATTCGGAAAGATCAGTCTATGCGGAATAAATTTCTATTCAGAAAGATCTGTCTATGCGGAATAAATGCCTTATACGGAAAGATCATCCTATTCGGAATGTTTTCAACACTTATGATTTTTCTAATTAAGCACGAATTCGTTTGATTCAAGTGATCTAAAGGCCATATCAGTTCAATTTGTGCTATTCCGAATCAATCCCAGGCAAAACCCTCAATTAATTAAACCCTAATTTAAGCAGTAACTTAGTTCGATTGATTTCAATTAAAAGGAGTTAATTAAATTGAATTGCATGAATGTTTAAACCGATTTGATACCTTTTGAAGATCTTGATCTAGAAGATGAATGTTTTCGTTTGAATTTCTTTGTGTGTTCGTGTGTTTGTTCGTTAATGGCGGCAAAGAAAAGAAAGAAGAAACAGTAGTGTGAAGGAAGGAAGAAACGGGGGGGGGGGGGGGGGGGGGGGGGGTGAGAGTTGACTAGGTCGAATTTTCATAAGTTTGACATATTGTCAAATTTAACCCCACCACTTTTCTTCTTTCTTCAATCAAAATTCTTTTGTTTTCCAAGTTTTAATTCTTGTCATTTTGACCCTATCTTATGTTAAATTCCCGAGCCTTAGTGATTAACCTATCTTAACACACGCACAAATCTATTCATGGCAAACTTATGAACAACAACAAGACAAGTGCCAAAGCTATCCAACCATTTAACCATTGAGCTACTTGAGTTTCCTCGAAAACTTTTGAAGATCTTTTTGATGTCAAAGATGATTTAACATTTTCTCCCCCTTAAACGATGACCTGTTTTCTATTTAAAGAGCTGTAGTCATTGTTTAACGAGGCACATGATGATGAAAAACATTTTCCAATTGATGTTTTGAAAAGATTGATTCGTGGTGGCAATAAGATTTCTCTTATTTAGACAAATTAATGCACTGAGACGTACACTAACTCGTGTTAGACCAAGTTATAAAGTAAACTTGATCCCTTTGCATGATTTGGCTTGTAAATCATGCCCGAGAAAATTAATTCCCGTTGTGAGCCAACGTTTTCCAAGTAAATACGTGACTTTAATATGAAAACCGGGTTGCAGTCTGAAGTAACTACAAACCATTATGGGCATGTTTTAAAAATGTACAACTTTTATACGGACTCTATTTATGGCATCGTGTCAATATTGATCGACATTTCTAAGGCCGTAAATATTACCGTACTAAAAGACATGCCCGATTTAAAAACGAAAAATATTTTTGGTTTTTCTGGATTTTATAATTTTTATAGTTTTTTTAGGTTTTATTTTTTTATGGATTTTCTTGGTTTTATATTTTTGTATTTTTCCTTTTGTGGTTTTATATATGTACGATAATATACATGATCACGAACAAAGGATACTCTGAATAGTTTACCACCACTATTCAGCTGATTCTTCTGCCAACTCTTTGAGAGTCGCTGGAGTGAATGATTTCATGCCAAGCTTGTCGATCAAAAACTCGATTCGTCCTCGATCTAAGGCTTTGGTGAACATATCCGCCAGCTGGTACTCAGTAGTGACAAAATACAGCTCGATCACTCCGTTCTCCACCTGCTCCTTAATGAAATGGTAGCGAATGTTTATGTGCTTGGCCCAGGAGTGTTGAACATAGTTGCAGCAAAGGGCAATGGCGCTCTTGTTGTCACAATACATCGGGATTTTGTTAAATCCCAAACCGTAGTCAGTTAATTGTGATCTCATCCAAAGGACTTGAGCACAACAACCGGACATGGCGATGTATTCAGTCTCCGTGCTAGAAATTGCAGCGCTTTTCTGCCTTTTTGAAGACCAACTGATCAATCTATCTCCAAGGAGTTGCACAGATCCAGAAGTTCTACGCCTCGTGTCTTGAAATCCAGCATGATCGGCATCTGCGTATGATATTAAAGCAATAGAGGAATCTTTCGGATACCATAGACCACGATGAAGTGTTCCTTTTAGATACCGAAAGATCCTTTTAACAACATGTAGGTGCTTTTCGGTAGGCCGAGCCTGGTACCGGGCACACATGCATACAGCAAATTGCAAATCAGGCCTGCTAGCAGTCAGATAGAGAAGGGTGCCGATCATCCCACGGTAAAGTTTTGGATCGACAATAGTCCCATTCCTATCTTCATCTAACTTGGATTTCTCCACCATTGGAGTGTCCACGGGGTCACAATTATCAAAGTTATATTTCTTTAACGATTCTAGAGCATATTTGGATTGATTAATAAAGATGCCTCTGGGATTTTGAGAAATCTGTAATCCTAAGAAAAATGAGATTTTTCCCATCATTGACATCTGAAAGCGTGTGGACATTATCTTCTCAAAGCGATTTGACAATTCTATGTTAGTGGCAGCAAATATTATATCATCAACATAAATTTGTACCAGAATCATGTCGTTGCCTTCCTTGAGAGTGAATAGAGTGGGGTCCACCTTGCCTTTGGAGAAGCCTTCCGAAATGAGATATGTTGAGAGGAGATCATACCACGCGCGTGGAGCTTGTTTCAACCCATAGAGAGCCTTCTTAAGCTTGTACACATGATTAGGAAACTCCGTGCTAACGAACCCATCCGGCTGACTAACATAGACTTCTTCCCTTAGTTCACTGTTCAAAAATGCCGTCTTCACATCCATTTGATAGACGATCATGTTCATATGAGCAGCATACGTAAGGAATAGTCTAATCGCCTCCAATCTTGCAACAGGAGCAAAAGATTCTTCAAAGTCTATACCCAAGGCTTGTTTATATCCTCTAGCAACCAATCTAGCCTTATTCTTCAATACCGCACCCATCTCATCAAGTTTAACCTTATAAACCCATAACAAGGTAAGGATGTTAACCTTGTCAGGGAGAGGAACTAATTCCCATACTTCAAGTCGTTGGAATTCATTTAGTTCCTCCTGCATGGCTTCAATCCAAGATGATTGAGTCATAGCCTGCTGCCAATTTTTAGGTTCAACTTCAGAGAGAAATGCATCAAAGTAGCAATAGAGTGCACTCTCTTGTAATTGATGACGTGTAGAGACTGGTCGATCTAGATTACCAATGACATTCCTAATTGGGTGATCTTTTGTCCATTTGGTGCTATGTTTTTCAATCCTAGGTGGTCTGGAGTGAACAATAGAAGGAGCTTCTTCTGAGGTAGACGCGGCTGAAGGGTTTTCAGGTATCGCAACACCAAAGAAAGGAAGCTCTTGTAGGTAAGCATATTCCAAATCGTGATCAATAGAATCCTCTTCCACATCATTAGGCACAAGTAAGGGTGACGATTCAGGTGTAGTTTGAGAATCACTTGGTGAGGGTGCATCCGGTTCAATGTTAATTGAAGATGCATTTGATAAAGCTTCATTAGCAGGAGCAACAACTTCAGGGATTGGAGCTATCACTACAGGTGCTTGAACTTCATCATCTGGGGGATCAAAGAATTCGTCAAACAACGGTTGAAACAGTTTATCCCACTCGGGCCTTGATGGTGGTAAAAATGATGTAGAAGTAGGATTATTGGGAACTAATCCGGAACTAATAGCACCGGTTCCAATCTCATGAAGCGCGGGTTCAGAGCTGTGTTGCTCAGAAGCCATCGCTGTCAGCTCATCGAAATCTGCGTCCATAGTTTCTACAATCTTACCAAGACGACGGTTGTAAATTCGGTATGCTTTCTTGGAGGGTGAGTAACCAATGAAAATACCTATATCGGCTTTCGGTTGAAGCTTGCCCAAGTTCTCATTATTAATGTTTGGATAACAAAGAGCACCAAACACATGAAAAAATGAGACATCGGGTTGACGGTCATGTAGAAGCTCGTAAGGTGTTTTTCCATGGCGTTTCCGAATGATAGAACGGTTTTGGGTGAAACATGCAGTAGATATAGCTTCTGCCCACAAGAACAATGGAGCGTTCGCATAAATGAGCATAGTCCTAACAGCTTCCATAAGCGTACGATTCCGTCTTTCAACGACACCATTTTGTTGTGGAGTGCGTGCAGCGGATGTTTCATGTGAGATGCCAACTCCTTCATAGTAATCACGAAGAGTCTGGTTTACGAACTCTGTTCCATTATCTGTACGAATACGTCGGACAGTAGTATTCAAACGTACCTGAATGAATTTCAGAAAAGTGATGATAGCCTTCGCTGCTTCATCCTTTGTACGTAGAAATCTAACCCATGTAAACCTGGAGAAATCATCCACAATAACCAGAATGAATTTCTTACCGCTCACACTTTCAGTTCTCATTGGCCCACAAAGATCCATATGCAAAAGATGAAGTTTTTCTTGATTGGTGTCTTCAGCTTTGGGCTTATATGATTTCTTGGTACTTTTCCCCCTTGAACACGCGGAACATAAATGATCCTTGTGAAATTTGAGCTTTGGAAGACCACGAACTAATTCGTTTTTAGCCAGATGATTAATAGCATCAAAATTAAGATGAGATAATCTGCGATGCCATAACCATGACTTGGTCTTAGATGCTTTAGAGAGAAGACATACTGGAGAGGCGGCCATCATGTCTTGTAAGGACAAGGTATAAAGATTTGCACCACGAGATCCCTTCAACAAATCTTTTCCTTTCAAGTTGCGGATGAAACAAGTGTGTTGTCGAAAAGCAACCTCTAGGTTGGAATCACAAAACTGTCATACTGAGAATAAATTATGACCAAGACCTTCTACATAGTATACCCTTGAAATCGTAACGTTTCCAATCTGATATTCACCATACCCCATTATCTTTGCAATATGATCATTCCCGAATTTAACCGTTCCAAGAAACTTACTGACGAAATTTCGGAGCATCGAGCGATCTCCGGTCATATGCTTTGAACAACCGGAGTCCAAATACCAGAGGATGATTTGGACCACCTGAAAATATCACCAGACGAGGACAATGTAGAGGTATCGGAATCTGAATGTTCCTTGTTATTAGCAGGTACAGATTTAATAATCTTAGATTTGCTAATTTTAGGTTTCTTAGATTTCCTAGCCTTCTTCTTCCTAGTTGGTGGTGTAGATTCTAGTTGGCTTAAATCCTGTGGTATTTCTTCACTGATAGGCACTATAGTGGGGGCTGACCTAATTAAAGGGCGCTGTTTCCAAACTTTAGTGCTAGTGTGCCTAATTAAAGGACGCTCAGACTTAACCTCAATGGATGCATTCCTAGTTAAAGGGCACATTTTTCCATCTAATGTAAAGGTCCTACCAGTGGGACGCCATTGCCAGCCAACTTGGGCACGAGTTCTACCTGTTGGCTTCCATTCAAGACCGTTCCTAATGGCATTCATTTCATTCACATGATCAATAAGACACAAATCATGACGTTGGGAAAACATACATTCATTACAATTCCAACAATTCAAATTAGAATTCACGAATGGTTTAGGCTTCTGCACAGGCGCAGAGCTTTTAGTCTTAACATGATTCTTTTTATTTAAAACTGAACTAGCATTCCTGTGGTGAGCTTCTACTTTCTTCTTTTTGGTACTACTAGTGGAGGGCTTGATCTTATCTTTCTTGAGTGGCGATCCTTTAGCCTTAGTAGTCTCTTTTAATCCTGTAGAAGGCAAAATGGGAACATTAGCAACAGATTTTAAAGGTGCCTTACTTGATAGTGCCAATGCCGGTTTTGCTCCTGGAGTCTTATTAAATGGAGTTACAGCAATGGGCCTGTTTGTAAGTAGTGCAGAGCCTGGTTTACCTATGTATTGCAAATATGCTAAGCAATATTGAACTCGCTTAATATATTCATGAGCCGAATAATAGTAGCTACTTGAGGGATCTAAGGCAAAAAGATCGTCTAAAATATCCCTAACAAGATCTACATGCTTAATGGCATTCCTCATATAATCATCGTAGGTAACCGGGTTTCTCTTATGAAGCGGGTTCTTATAAAGCACTACTGACTTGGTTGTTGGAGCACTAGTGGACGGTGCAGAGTCGGTAGCTAAATTATCAACAACTTCTTGTCGGGTGAGAAGAAGTGTCTCCTTTAACTCGGCCAAAACCATGTTTTTGTCAATTAGCAGGATGTTTAAGTCAGAGATTTCCTCACACTTTTGGTTCAGTTGTTCAACATAAGATTATTGCTGTGCCACATTAAAAGCGAAGCGTTCTTCTAGTGAACCATAAAGAGCGGATAATCCCTGTCTTGTCCGATCCATCTCCTCTAGAACAGACGAAAGTCTAATTTCTAAGACCTGGTTTTTAGACTCTGCAGCCTCTAGTTCCAATTTTAGTGTTTCATTTGATGACACATCTCTCTTCAATCTCATAATCTCTTCCTCTAATGCCTTAACTATTGCAATCATCTTGTCACTCGTCTCAACACTGTTTTCACAACTATTTGTTATCAAAAGATCCTCATTTTTAGTTTGTTGTTTCAGTTCTAAAGATATACAATGTTGTTCTAGTTGATTAAAGCGTTTTGAAAGTAAATTGTAAGAATCTTGTAGCTTTAAAAACTCAGCGTTAGATTCGTGACAAGAATGATTATCTACCTCATTTACAGTATCAGCAACATTTACAGAGAGATCACACACATCATCACAAATATTCACAACATCACAATTAATCATAGCGGATGTAAGCTCATTCGAATAATTAACATTTATAGTAGTAAGCACATCACACGAGATTACTTCGGACAAGAATCGGTCATATTCGGATAAAATCTTTTCCTTTTCAATTAGTTGTAGTTCGTAAGCGGTGTCCATTTCATAAAACACTTTTTGAACTTCTCCAATTTCAAATTCAAGATTTTCCTTAAGAGATGCAAAACTTCCTTTTAGGCTTTCGACAAATGGATTTATCTCATTCTTAAACACCTCGTTCATGTGTTCTAAAGCCCATTCTCTAGCGTTTAGGCCATTTGAAGTCGTACATTCCAAAATGACCTTGTCAAAATTAGTAAAGTATTGATTAATCTCTTGCAAGTTTAACCATACAGTGCTAACAGGTGGAAGATCCTTTGGAATTTCCTTAGGACCGTCCATGTTGACAAGTGTAGGAAATGTACTAGGGTTTTGTTCATTCAACATGTAGGTTGGTGCTGTAATGAGATCTTTGTCCATATGGAAGCGAATTCTAAAATCCGTTTTAGCAAGCTCCTTATTCATTTTAAAATAATCACACTCGGGATATTTTGCAGAATTATATGACCGATCCTCATCAAACTAGATCCTTACTTGTGCGATCATCGAAAATAACAATAGGGTCTAAGACCAAACCTAATTGGGTTGCATTATAAAGTATTGGACTATGTCTTAAAGCTTGTTTTGCATACCTTGGGTTAGGGGGAAGGCCTTTTTGACGTGATAAGTTAAATTCTCTAAACGAAGCATCAAATAAGTGCACTAGTTGAGAAGCAGCGTATTGTCTTAAAAGCAAATAATCTAGACTTCTAATCTTATTAGCAGCATTAATCTCCATTTCATTCTTCTTATACTCGAGTAACTCAAAATCCGTTTGAAGTTTTTGAAAATTAGTGACCACTAACTCCTTTTCTTTAAGTTCATTAGAAAGATTTTGTGACACCCTAGAACCAAGGTCATTAACGTTACCCTAAATTACGCTAATTTTTGAAATTTTTAATAAATTTGAAATTTCTATATATATAAGTATATTGGTTAAAGCCGATGTTCGAGGTTATAATTTTTACGATTGACGATTTAAGAAGGACGATGACGATTACGATCCCGATGGATGCCCAATTTTATATAATTATTGACGATTTATCGATAATGTAATTTTTCGAGAATTTTACTTACGGTTCGTGTTAAGTTGAGTCGGGTGAGTTTTATAGCCTTCCGAGTACATTTAAAGTATCCCAAAAATATTTTAGAGTGTTCGGGATGATTTCCGACTCCCGTAAAATTTTCTAAATTGACTAGTGAGTCGATCCCGCAAAGTTTTAATGGCGTTTTTACTTAAGGCCAAAAGAAATCAAAAATATACACTTTGGCCCCTCCCATCTCACAAAAAGCCACAAACACAACACACACAAACACATTTAACAAAAACAAATCAAAACTCTCTCCTCTCTTGTCCTTAGGCCGACGGCCAAACCACCAAGAACCACCATCCCACCAATTTTTCTTGAGTTTTCACAAAATCTAACTTAAGACCACCTCTTAGAATCCATTGGTGAGTGTTAATCCATGGTTTAATTAAACATGCATTAACAAAAATTTTCCAAAAATTTTCAAGAACATTCAAATTCGTTTTTGAGGCTAATTGTGTGGATGCATGTTGAATTCATGTATGGTATGAGTATAATCACCAATAAAACCCACCAAAATTAATTTGGTTGTGGTGATTTGGTCACCCAAACCCCACGGCACAAGGGGGTGTTTGGGGAGCCATGGTGGTTGATGATTTTGAGTATTATTTTTGTGTTTAGCATTATGTTTAGTGATGTTTTAGATTGGTACATGTGGTTGCATGTTTATTTTTAGATGTTAGGATTATGAGGTTGATTGATCAATAGGGGTTAGGACTGAAATTTGTGTTTGGATATGTTTGGGAATGCTTAGGATGAAGCCTAGTAGTGATTGATAGGTTTGGAATCGAGCTTAAGCATGATTTTGGAATGGATAAATTTAGGCAGAAACTTTGAGACCTTTTCGTAAAAAAATTATTTTTCCTACAGGTCTTGAAAACTAAATGTAGTCATAGAGGGTCTTCTTATCTTTAATTTGGTATAAGGTAGAGCCCGTGACTCAAAACGAGCTAAAAGTTATGAGGTTTTAAAGATCGAGTACCGGGAGACGAGGACTTTCATAATCCGAATTTATGTATAGTTTTAGTCAAATCCCGAGGACCACAAGTATGAATTGGTAAATGGTCAAGGGTCAAATTTTGGTCACAAACCTGTGTAATTGAGTCTATAAGTTGACTTAGGAGTCAAAGAAGTCAAAGGTACATTTCAAATGGGTCAAAGAGGTCCAAGTTGGTCGAAGTACAATTTCAGCCCGGAAAATGTAGTTTTTGAAAAGCGTTGAGTAACGAGTCGTAGAAGTAAAAAATTTTATTGGGATTAAAAATGTGTTATCTACAGGTCTTATAGGATTTTTGAGAATTTTGTCAAATTTTATAAGAATGGTTAAGTGTAGTAAAACAGCCCGTACTTTCGGTGAGTACCGACGAAAATGGATAAAAATGGATAACGTAAATAATAAGAACGAATGGTATAAAATGAGTGATGCTTATTGTTTTGTTTTTGGCGTGAGTTATAATTGTCCTAAGTGACTAGTATCTATGTATTTTATACAGTACCGTAAGGTATTTAAAATGAGATTACTCATTACGCGTTATCTGTTGATAGGTGTTGATTTACCCGGGCATCCGTATCGTCGTCAGTGATCATCTCTCGAACTACCGACTACTTAATATATAAGGTGTGAATTTATAGCCTCGCTTATATTTATTTCAAACTGTTTTACCCGCGAGGGGATTGCATGCTAGTTTTTAAAAGGAACGTATATCATGAATGATTGTTAGACCCGAATGTTGCCTTAGAAATTGTGTTGAGTACCAAGTTGCAAAAGACCCTAAATTCATGAACTATTAACTATTGTCCTGCCCTCGAGTAGGGGGAAATAGCCGCTTATACAATTTGTAGTACTACGGGGCTAACGGCCCAATGCTAGCCGAGAAGCTGTACGTTGAGTAAGTTCTGCGGTAGATTATCTTGTATGAGAGATAAGGTATAATTGCAACTGATGCCTTTAGAAGGGGCACTGGTTTCATCTGAATCACGCCGGTAATTATTACGCGGGTGATTGAGTTAACGGATTAGTGTCATGAGCTTAAACACAATTGTCAGTATCCTGAATATAGATTGTTTGATCGACAAGTCTATAAATGATCACGAATGGTTTTTATTTTATATACGTTCAAATGAATTGTAAAACCTATGAATTCCACTCAACGTTTTCGTTGACCAAATTTTGGCATGTGTTTCAGGTAACCGCTGAAGTGTAGAATGGAGCGTGCATGGGATGGATGTTGTGTGTATGGCTTGGAGTCCGCTTGTTTTTCCTCCTTTTTCTACTTAAACATTTTTAAATTTTAATGTGATGTTGTTGTAAACTGAAATTCTTGGGTTGAGATTCATGGGGACCGAAAACGCTAAACTCTGTTGTACCAAGTGGGGTTGGAAAAACCGTGGACATGTATCATCTAACAATTTTTAATTTCAAGTTTTAAGTTGACGTCTTTTTAGCATCGTTTGATATATCTTGTGTGCAATGAATACTGTGTAGCACCCAATGTTGTAGTTCCGCTGCGCATAGCATTTGTGGGGGTGTTACAGATTGGTAATCAGAGCCATGAGTTATAGAGAACTAGGTCGTTTTTGAAAATCCTAAACTATAACTTTTGGTGTCGTAAGAAATGGTCCAAGCACACACAACTATCCTGCATGGCTCTGGTAAGATTTATTTTTGTATTCATGGCATTTGACGTATACTTTTGAGTGAAGTATATATGTGGGTAATTATTACGTAAGTATGGAATTACTATATGTAGACGTTGAATTATACGTGGAATATCCGACATCGTAATTTTTGTATTAATCATGCATGAGCATCATATTATTACATTTCGGGCGTATGTACCACCTTTGCATTGCATTTGCATGCATGTATTTATAACTATTGTATAATTACTTATGTACCCTCCGAAATTCGCTGTTATTGCAGGAATGGCCGAGGTACCGCCTAATGATAATGGAAACGATTACGTCGTAGGTCGCGAAGGGGGAAGTGTTGGAACAGCAGCTGAAGGACAAGCTGAGACGAACGATGTGCAAGCCCAGGACCCCGACCAAAGGAGAACTACTTGCCCCAGGCCTATGCGTACTTCCCATCTGGTTGGTGCACCAGGTATCCCCAGAAGAGCCGAAGGTGCAGTGAGCGCAAATTCTCTTCATCAAGGCATCTCAAGAATTTGCTGCCCCGGACCGAGAATTTATCATGACGTACGACGGGTTGTGAGAGGTTTGGATGAATCAATGTGCATGCGGTACGTAGTGGAATCAAGGGTGATCAGTAGATTCGACGAGAATGAAAGGGCAGACCAAAGATTGTTGGAAAGGACTGCAAGAATTGAGTATGATGGAAATGTGAACAAAAGTGACATCAACAGTCTAAGATCGATGGTTGCAAATTTAAGCGCTAGTCTTGACCGTGTTAGGGAAGATCAAGTGAGGTTGTCAAGGATGCAAAGTTGGGAGCATCGAGTAAGAGCATCATTGCCCCCAGATTGGAGATTCGTGGACGATTTGGAGATGGAGGCAAATGACTACATGATTCAGCCGCCTACTAGAGGTGCTTGTATTACGGTGGGAAGTCAGGTAGCTATTGAGTGTGGGTCTACATCAGGGACGAAAAAGGAGATGGAATGTGCGCCGGATGATAAAGGAAAGAGAAAAATGGATGATGTGGACGAGGACGATAGTGATGAGGAACCCGAGGAAGATGATGACGAACCGCCATCCAAGAGGCCGTGTGGATCACCACATGCCTAGTTGCTTGTTTTGTATTTTTCTTTGATCATTGTAATAGAACTGTTTTAGACTTTTGTATGATGGCATTATGACGAGAAACTTGAGGACTTAAGTTTTGTGGTGAACGATTGTAGTGGCAATACTTGTCACAATTTTGGTTAATTATCAATACAATCCATGTTACCTTTCATGATCTGTGATATGTCTTAAATTTGATCTTTTGTGATGTGAATTGATGAATATTAGTAACTCTGTAGTGATGTGTCGTTGTAGGTATATTATGTCTCGGAAACTTGATGTGTATACTTACATTGTTTTTCTATTATCCCTGTCTTGCAGAAAGAGATATTCGATAACACCATGCCTCCAAAGTTGACCGCCGATCGTGTAAACACAATGATTCAAGAAGCTATAGCAAATGCGCTGGAAGTGGACCGAGCCGGGCGAAATCAGGACCAGGGAAGGAACGCGGGGAGACAGCAAGCCCCGAGAGTGTGTACCTATTTTAGTTTTATGAAATGCGGTCCCACGCAATTTCGTGGAACGGGTGGAGCTTTAGAACTTAGACGATGGTTGGAAAAGGTTGAAAGTACTTTCGAAATCAGCGGTTGTGCAGAAGCGGACAAAGTGAAGTTTGCGGCTGCTACGTTTCTTGATGATGCGTTAAGTTGGTGGAATACCCAGGTAGCTACGGTTGGATTGGCTGTAGCGAATGCAAGGACGTGGAATGCGACAAAAGCTCTGTTGACTAAGAAGTTTTGCCCAGAAGAGGAATTGGGTCAGCTGGAAGATGAGTTGAGGCACTTGACCTTGAAGAACAATGACATCGCTGCTTACACCAGGAGGTTTAATGAATTAAGCCTTTTGTGTCCAGATGTTTTTGCCAATGATGCCAAGAAGATGAAGCAGTACATTAAGGGTTTATCCAGCAATATCAAGGGTGAGACAACTTCGTCAAAACCTGGGTCGTTTGATGAAGCGGTCCAGATGGCTCACGCATTGATGGACGTCAAGCTCCAAGACAAGCAGAACTCCATTGCTGAAGGCAACAAGAGGAAATGGGAAGCGGCACAAAGCAACCAATCCCAGGGCCAGAACCGAGGTGGAAATCGAAACAACCATGGTCCGAACCGCAATCAACAGTTTAACCAGAGAAGGAATGAAGGGATGAGGGCAGTGACGAACCCTAGAGGAGTAAAAGTGAATCCCCATTGTGGTAGGTGCAATTTGTACCATGTTGGGAATTGCCCGCCTGCATGCGGCAAGTGTGGAAAAGCAGGTCATAGGACGTCTGGTTGCCGAGCAGGAGGAGTAGCCACTGGGGCGAATGCTATCAGAATGAGGGGATGTTATGGATGTGGAGAGAGAGGCCATGTGCAAGTGAATTGCCCGAAGGCAGGAAACAAGCGGGGAGGTAACAACGCTGCTGCTGTGTATCAAGTGGGAACGGCTGATAAACCACAGGGTCCTAATGTGGTTACCGGTACGTTTTTGCTAGACGCTTGTTATGCTAGTATTTTGTTTGATTCTGGCTCCGACAAGAGTTTTGTAGATGTTAAATTTAGTTGTCATATCGATAGAAAACCGGTGTTGTTAGCGACTAGTTATAACGTTGAGTTAGCCGATGGAAAAATTGTTAGTACGAATTCTATACTGAAAGGGTGTACCTTGAAGTTAGGAAATTACGCTTTTAAAATCGACTTGATGCCTATAGAGCTAGGATCGTTTGATGTGATTGTGGGAATGGATTGGCTAATGGCGCACAGTGCTATGATCGTCTGTGGCGAGAGATTAGTTCAGATTCCGTTGAGGAATAAAGTTTTGACGGTGAAGGGAGACGAATGCACTTCTCGTTTGAAAGTGATTTCCTGTTTGAGAATGATGTAGTATGTAGAGAGCGGATGCGATGTGTTTTTGGCACAAGTTTCGAGTGATGGTGATTTAGAGGCGAGGATTGAAGAGGTACCTGTCATCTGCGATTATCCGAAAGTTTTTCCAGACGAGTTGCCGGGTTTACCGCCTGCCCGTGAGGTCGAGTTTCGAATTGATTTGGTGCCAGGAGCTGCGCCGGTTGCGCGTGCACCTTATCGCTTAGCACCATCCGAGTTAAAGGAATTATCGGATCAACTGAAGAAATTGATGGACAAAGGATTTATTAGGCCGAGCTCATCACCTTGGGGAGCGCCAGTGTTATTTGTGAAGAAGAAAGATGGTTCGTTTCGGATGTGCATTGACTATAGGGAACTCAATAAGCTGACGGTTAAGAATCGGTACCCATTGCCGAGGATTGACGATTTGTTTGATCAATTGCAAGGTTCCAGTGTGTACTCAAAGATCGATTTAAGATCAGGGTATCATCAACTGCGTGTAAGAGAGGAGGATACTCCTGTAACTGCCTTTCGTACGTGGTATGGACACTTTGAATTTCGAGTGATGCCGTTTGGGTTGACAAACGCGCCTGCTGTATTCATGGACCTCATGAATCGCGTGTGCAAGCCGTATCTAGATAAGTTTGTTATTGTTTCATCGATGATATACTTATTTACTCTAAGAGTAAGGAGGAGCACGAGAAGCACCTGAGGAAGATTTTGGAGTTGTTAAAGAAGGAGAAGCTGTATGCGAAATTCTCGAAGTGTGAGTTTTGGTTAGAATCAGTGCAGTTCTTAGGTCACGTGATTGATAGTAAGGGAGTTCGTGTGGATCCTGCTAAGGTCGAAGCGATCAGGGAATGGTCGGCACCGACAACGCCGACTGAAGTTCGACAATTCCTTGGTTTAGCTGGGTATTATCGAAGGTTCATTGAAGGATTTCTGTTGATTGCAAAACCATTGACAAGGCTTACCGAAAAGAATAGGGTGTATGAATGGGGAATTGAGGAAGAACTCGCTTTCAAAACGCTCAAGGATAAGTTATGTTCCGCACCGATATTGTCATTGCCTGAAGGAACCGAAGACTTCGTAGTGTATTGTGATGCATCTCGTAAGGGTTATGGAGCGGTATTGATGCAACGTGAAAAGGTGATAGCTTACGCGTCGAGGCAACTGAGGAAGAATGAGGAGAACTACACGACGCACGATTTGGAATTAGGAGCTGTAGTTTTTGCGTTGAAGTTGTGGAGACACTATTTGTATAGGACGAAGTGTGTTGTATTCACTGACCACAAGAGCTTGCAACACATTTTAGATCAAAAGGAGTTGAATATGCGACAGAGACGATGGGTTGAACTACTAAGTGATTACGACTGTGAAATTCGCTACCACCCTGGCAAGGCGAATGTTGTAGCGGATGCACTGAGTAGGAAGGAAAGGGAGAAACCTTTGAGGGTCAGAGCTTTGGTGATGACTGAGAGCGTTGACTTAACCGAAACTATACTGAAGGCTCAAGAGAGAGGACTAATGAAAGGGAATGTTGAAGCTGAGAACTTGGGACGAATGTTGAAACCTCTTTTCGTGATTAGGTCCGACGGACTGAGATATTTTGAGAATCGGATTTGGTTACCATTGTGTTCATCTGAGGAAGGAAAGCCTGGAGTTCGAGAATTGGTTATGAACGAGTCGCATAAGTCGAAGTATTCGATACATCCTGGATCGGACAAAATGTATCACGACCTGAAGAAAGTTTATTGGTGGCCGAATATGAAGGCGGATATTGCTCGTTACGTTAGTAAGTGTTTGACTTGCGCGAAGGTTCAAGCAGAACATAAGAAACCATCTGGATTGTTGGTACAACCAGAGATCCCAGAATGGAAATGGGAGAAAATCGCTATGGATTTCGTGACGGGTTTACCTAGAACTCCTAGTGGATGTGATATGATATGGGTAATTGTGGATAGGTTAACGAAATCTGCTCATTTCTTACCTATGAAGAAGACGGACAGCATGGAAAAGCTCGCCAGTGTGTACGTGAAAGAGATCGTCTGTAGACATGGAGTGCCGTTATCGATCATTTCGGATCGCGACAGTAGATTTACTTCGGAATTTTGGAAATCGCTTCAACGTGCGATGGGCACTGAATTGAGTTTAAGTACGGCTTATCACCCGGAAACTGACGGCCAGAGTGAACGAACTATTCAGACGATGGAGGACATGCTCCGAGCATGCGTGATTGATTTTGGAGGAAGTTGGGAACGCCACTTGCCTCTAGTGGAATTTTCGTATAATAATAGTTATCATGCGAGTATCAAGGCAGCACCGTTCGAAGCATTGTATGGAAGGAAGTGTAGATCGTCTGTGTGTTGGAGTGAAGTAGGAGAAAGTCAATTGACTGGACCCGAAATGGTTTTAGAAACGACAGAGAAGATTGTGCAAATCAAGAACCGACTACTTGCTGCGAGAAGCCGACAGAAGAGTTATGCCGATAACAGAAGGAAACCGTTGGAGTTTGAAGTTGGAGATATGGTTATGCTCAAGGTATCGCCGTGGAAGGGTGTAATTCGTTTTGGGAAGAAAGGAAAGTTGAGTCCAAGGTATATTGGACCATTTAAGATCGTCGAACGAATTGGACCAGTAGCGTATAAATTAGAATTGCCGAGCGAGCTTAGTGCTATTCACGACACGTTTCACGTATCGAACCTGAAGAAGAGTTTGGCGGACAAGGAATTGGTGATTCCTTTGGACGAGATTCGACTGGACGACAAAATGCATTTTGTGGAAGAACCTGTGGAAATTATGGACCGAGAGGTCAAGAGGCTGAAGCGTAGTAGAATTCATATTGTGAAAGTTCGATGGAATTCTAAGCGTGGACCGGAATACACTTGGGAACGTGAGGACTTTTTCAAGGAAAGGTATCCTCATTTGTTCCAGTAGAACGAAATGTGAGTACAAGAAGAGGCGAGCGCCGGGACGTCGCTCTCTTTATGGAGGGGTGGATGTGACACCCTAGAACCAAGGTCATTAACGTTACCCTAAATTACGCTAATTTTTGAAATTTTTAATAAATTTTAAATTTCTATATATATAAGTATATTGGTTAAAGCCGATGTTCGAGGTTATAATTTTTACGATTGACGATTTAAGAAGGACGATGACGATTACGATCCCGATGGATGCCCAATTTTATATAATTATTGACGATTTATCGATAATGTAATTTTTCGAGAATTTTACTTACGGTTCGTGTTAAGTTGAGTCGGGTGAGTTTTATAGCCTTCCGAGTACATTTAAAGTATCCCAAAAATATTTTAGAGTGTTCGGGATGATTTCCGACTCCCGTAAAATTTTCTAAATTGACTAGTGAGTCGATCCCGCAAAGTTTTAATGGCGTTTTTACTTAAGGCCAAAAGAAATCAAAAATATACACTTTGGCCCCTCCCATCTCACAAAAAGCCACAAACACAACACACACAAACACATTTAACAAAAACAAATCAAAACTCTCTCCTCTCTTGTCCTTAGGCCGACGGCCAAACCACCAAGAACCACCATCCCACCAATTTTTCTTGAGTTTTCACAAAATCTAACTTAAGACCACCTCTTAGAATCCATTGGTGAGTGTTAATCCATGGTTTAATTAAACATGCATTAACAAAAATTTTCCAAAAATTTTCAAGAACATTCAAATTCGTTTTTGAGGCTAATTGTGTGGATGCATGTTGAATTCATGTATGGTATGAGTATAATCACCAATAAAACCCACCAAAATTAATTTGGTTGTGGTGATTTGGTCACCCAAACCCCACGGCACAAGGGGGTGTTTGGGGAGCCATGGTGGTTGATGATTTTGAGTATTATTTTTGTGTTTAGCATTATGTTTAGTGATGTTTTAGATTGGTACATGTGGTTGCATGTTTATTTTTAGATGTTAGGATTATGAGGTTGATTGATCAATAGGGGTTAGGACTGAAATTTGTGTTTGGATATGTTTGGGAATGCTTAGGATGAAGCCTAGTAGTGATTGATAGGTTTGGAATCGAGCTTAAGCATGATTTTGGAATGGATAAATTTAGGCAGAAAATTTGAGACCTTTTCGTAAAAAAATTATTTTTCCTACAGGTCTTGAAAACTAAATGTAGTCATAGAGGGTCTTCTTATCTTTAATTTGGTATAAGGTAGAGCCCGTGACTCAAAACGAGCTAAAAGTTATGAGGTTTTAAAGATCGAGTACCGGGAGACGAGGACTTTCATAATCCGAATTTATGTATAGTTTTAGTCAAATCCCGAGGACCACAAGTATGAATTGGTAAATGGTCAAGGGTCAAATTTTGGTCACAAACCTGTGTAATTGAGTCTATAAGTTGACTTAGGAGTCAAAGAAGTCAAAGGTACATTTCAAATGGGTCAAAGAGGTCCAAGTTGGTCGAAGTACAATTTCAGCCCGGAAAATGTAGTTTTTGAAAAGCGTTGAGTAACGAGTCGTAGAAGTAAAAACTTTTATTGGGATTAAAAATGTGTTATCTACAGGTCTTATAGGATTTTTGAGAATTTTGTCAAATTTTATAAGAATGGTTAAGTGTAGTAAAACAACCCGTACTTTCGGTGAGTATCGACGAAAATGGATAAAAATGGATAACGTAAATAATAAGAAAGAATGGTATAAAATGAGTGATGCTTATTGTTTTGTTTTTTGCGTGAGTTATAATTGTCCTAAGTGACTAGTATCTATGTATTTTATACAGTACCGTAAGGTATTTAAAATGAGATTACTCATTACGCGTTATCTGTTGATAGGTGTTGATTTACCCGGGCATCCGTATCGTCGTCAGTGATCATCTCTCGAACTACCGACTACTTAATATATAAGGTGTGAATTTATAGCCTCGCTTATATTTATTTCAAACTGTTTTACCCGCGAGGGAAATGCATGCTAGTTTTTAAAAGGAACGTATATCATGAATGATTGTTAGACCCGAATGTTGCCTTAGAAATTGTGTTGAGTACCAAGTTGCAAAAGACCCTAAATTCATGAACTATTAACTATTGTCCTACCCTCGAGTAGGGGGAAATAGCCGCTTATACAATTTGTAGTACTACGGGGCTAACGACCCAATGCTAGCCGAGAAGCTGTACGTTGAGTAAGTTCTGCGGTAGATTATCTTGTATGAGAGATAAGGTATAATTGCAACTGATGCCTTTAGAAGGGGCACTGGTTTCATCTGAATCACACCGGTAATTATTACGTGGGTGATTGAGTTAACGGATTAGTGTCATGAGCTTAAACACAATTGTCAGTATCCTGAATATAGATTGTTTGATCGACAAGTCTATAAATGATCACAAATGGTTTTTATTTTATATACGTTCAAATGAATTGTAAAACCTATGAATTCCACTCAACGTTTTCGTTGACCAAATTTTGGCATGTGTTTCAGGTAACCGCTGAAGTGTAGAATGGAGCGTGCATGGGATGGATGTTGTGTGTATGGCTTGGAGTCCGCTTGTTTTTCCTCCTTTTTCTACTTAAACATTTTTAAATTTTAATGTGATGTTGTTGTAAACTGAAATTCTTGGGTTGAGATTCATGGGGACCGAAAACGCTAAACTCTGTTGTACCAAGTGGGGTTGGAAAAACCGTGGACATGTATCATCTAACAATTTTTAATTTCAAGTTTTAAGTTGACGTCTTTTTAGCGTCGTTTGATATATCTTGTGTGCAATGAATAATGTGTAGCACCCAATGTTGTAGTTCCGCTGCGCATAGCATTTGTGGGGGTGTTACAGATTTGCTCTTAAGTTTTCAATTTCTTGCAAGTGACCCATTTGTTTGTTTCGAAAGTGATCATATTCTGGATTTGTTAGAACACTAGACGAAGGCACTAATTCCAAAGTTTGAACTTTCTCGTTGCTTAAGGCAAGCTCATCAGACAAATTCTTATTCTTAGCTAGGGTTTCTAAGAGTGCAGCATTCATTTGGCTAAGTAATGTAGCAGGAACCGTGACCAAATCTTGTTGAGCAGGAGTATGCGTATGCGAAATGGCTCCCGGTTGTGATTCACTCAAAGTCTGGGGACTCACATTGATATTACTATCATTGATTGTCTCCTCTTTTGAAAGACTCGCCACCGAAGATTCATTCGAATCAGCACGCTCTTGCACAACTTGATGTGGTTGAATACTAGCATCAGTGGTATTATCAGTGGTATTAATAAGTACCTCAGATCTCTTTTCTGGCCCTAAGCTGGAGATAGTTGCCATGAGAGCAGCCTTTGCAGATTGAAATTCATCACAGTCTGAGTCATACGCATCGAGATCATCTGCTTGGTATGCTGCATTCTGTGTGGTGACAGTGTCTTGTTCAGCAATCCCTGGATCAGCAAGAAATGCAAGCTCCTCTTCATCAAGTTCCCTTCCTTGTGCCTGAGCATTCACCAGATAAATCTTCTCTGCAAACCATTGACCATCCCTTCTCCTCTTGGGTTTCTTGCAATCCCTGGACATGTGACCTTCTTCCTTGCAGTTGTAGCATGTAATCATTCTCAACTTGCCTTTGGAATTAGCCCGTGGAGGAGTGTTGACCATTGGAGCAGGATTGACCGTTCGTGCATTGGTGGTTGATGTAGTAGGTCTCCCCTGATACGGTTGAATAGGTTGAACCATTACCCTGCCATTCTCAATAGTAGCTTGTTGGCGAGAATTGGATGAATTCCTCAACTGATTGTTAGTTGGAGCTGATCCTCTAAATCCTCGTTTGCTTAATGTCCTTGTGAGATAAGCAGACATAGTGGTTAACACTTCAACTGGGTCAGCTCCTTGTTTGAATACAGGAATGGGGACTTCCTCATCATCACAGTACATTGCTTGGTCTTGATGAGCTGCATAATCACTAGAAGGAATACTCATGTGGTCAGGGTAGCTTGTTGGATATGCTACATTCTCTTGATAAGAAGAATATGAAGACTGAGCATAAGGTGCAAAGCTTGCTGGGTGAGGTTGTGAACCATATTGTGATGGGGGTGCATTAAACCGATATTGTTGCTGATGTGAGGTGGGTGGTTGCGGTAGAATCGAGTATTGGGGGAAGGTTGGTGTCATGTAAGGTGATGGATGATAGGCTTGATGTCCCAAGATATAAGGTGTGTTGTTGTGTGACAAGCTTGGTTGGTTCGCCATCAAAGTTAAGGAATCAGGGTACATACCTCGAGGCGAACGGTGCATGATCACATGTTTCTCATGCTGCTGAAGGAAAGCATAGATTTGATCCAAATTGCACTTATGCAAATCCCGGGTTAACTTAACATCGGTAATATACTCACCCCATTTAGCTTGAGGTAAAGTATTCAAAAACTTGGTGTTAACCTGGAATGGAGCAATCACGAGATTGTATACATTCAGATCATTCATTAGAGTAGTGAATCTGAAGTAGTAGTCGTGTAGCGTTTCCCCTGGGCTGTACGTGAATCTATCAAACAGATCATACAACTGACATTCCCTTTCCTGTTTGGTAAGAGATGTACCTTGTAGCAACACCTTTAGACGTTCCCATTAATCCTTGGCAACCGTATATTGACTTACCATGCGATAAATATCATGCGGAAGAGCTTGGAGAAGAGTCTGTAGAGCCTTTTCATCAGCATCAGCAATAAGTTGTTGTGACGGTGTGAGTTCTTCATATTCTCTTGGTCGAGTCACGTTATTCGCCACAATGGTACCATAGTCGAGTGGACCATTCAAAATCGATTTGACCATAAGCCTTCCGTATGTTGGTTTGCCCTTCAGGTATTGCATCATGCGGCCCTGCCATGCCTCATACACCTCTTTAATAAGCATCGGTGGACGACTATCAGTTCCCGTTATGATTGAGATATCCGTAAGAGATGTCATTTGAGGCATTAATGAACTCGGATTCATTGTGATCACTTAAAAGACTCAAAGATTATCGGTTGATCGAGCAGTGAAGAAAGGTTGAGAATTTGTGTTGTGTTGTTGAAATCAAGATTAAATCCACTAAAGATCGTCGAAAAAACTCAAATACCCCTTGAACTTGCTTATACGGAATAACACTAACTCGGAATAAATCCTATTCGGAATAATCCCTATTCGGAATAACCCTATGCTGAAAAACCCTTATCCGGAATAATCCTTAAACAGAAAAAAAACCTTATGCGGAATAACCCTATACTGAATAAACCCTATTCGGAATGTTCTGCTATTCGGAATATTTCTTCAGTTCGGAATGCTGGCTATTCGGAAAGATCTCTATTCGGAAAGTTAACTATTCGGAAAGATGGCTATTCGGAAAGATGGCTATTCGGAAAGATGGATATTCGGAAAGATGGCTATTCGGAAAGATGGTTATTCGGAAAGATGGCTATTCGGAAAGTTAGCTATTCGGAAAGATGGCTATTCGGAAAACTTTTTGCTATTCGGAATACTTTTGCTATTCGGAAAACTTTTCCTATTCGGAATACTTTGCTATTCGGAAAACTTTTCCTATTGGGAATACTTTGCTATTCGGAAAGTCTATTCGGAATATTCTGGAAAAGAGAGTTCGAGACTTGGAACAGCACTTTTAAATCCGATTTTTTGATCAAAACCACAAAAAGTTTTATGATTTTTACCAAAATAAGCTAAACCCTATCCTTATCAATTAATCCCAATAACAAAAACACCAAAAACACCAAGATTCAAGATTGATTTTTTTCTAAAGATCACTAATTGATTCAAAAACTAAAAAAGCAACACAATCCTTACCTTAAATCACCCCATAGCTCTTGATACCAAATGTAGAATCTTGATAAACTATGAATCTATGAAGTGGGTTGATGTTTTCTAGAGAGAGAAACTAGAGAGAGAAAGTGAGAGAAACTATGTGTCTTTTATTAATATCAAAAATGATAAGTGAACAACAACCAACCCCTTTCCAAGGAGGAAAGGGGTATTTATACTTCCAAGCCTTATGTGGACTTGGGCCGGCCCATGACAAGCCCATGGGCCGGTTCTTACTTAACTAAATAAGTATTTGTTAACTACGAGCTATTACAACATATATAATAGTGTGGAGTGACCGATACTTCTAATATACGTAAAAATGTATTTCTAACAACAAGTTACCATTTTTATAAAATGTCCTCTTATTTACCATTGTACATATTTATATAAATGTATTATATAAGTTAGTGGGTTTTAATTTATATTTTATACTATTAAATTTTGAGTGCTTATATAATAGTATTATACTTTAATTTCCAAAATCTGATTTTTATCTTCACATTCACCAAAACTGCCATATCTAGAGTTCTAATGGAGATAGAAGCTCAAATTTTTATCACATAAACTACATGATATGTGCTCCATTTAACTCTTCTATAGCTACTGTTGAATCATCCTCTAAGTATTTTCTAAAAATCGACCAAAACAGTGAACTCAGATTTGTACCTTAAACTTGTTTTGATCATATCTCACTCATTACAATGATTCCATTGCATGGCCAACTCTCACATGTGCACAAGACTCATAGCTTACTGTATATCAGTTCTACTTCATCATTTTATCAGTTCATGACATGTTTCTTTACTGTTTTTATACAGCCTATTATTTAAACAAGATTTACCCATTTTACATGTAGTTTTTCCATCTTTTTACCCATGTTTATCCAATCTATCAACACCAAATCCCCACATAACATTTTTATCATCATATAATCATCATATACATATACAATAGGAAATAAAATACATGTTTACATAATCAAAATAATAAGAAGATGAGGAGGACAATCTTTATACCACCATGTTGATATAGGTTGTGATTTGGACATGGATTTTGATGGAGAAACTTGTGCATAATCAAGACCATCTTCAAGACCACCAATCTTCATATACTCCTTGTGGGAAATCAGCCTTAGTACTCCATGGAAACTCCTCCTTGGATGTTATAAGCACCACCAATCAATAGGGTTTCAAAGGGGCTTCAACATATGTGTAAATAACACATGATTTTGTGGTGGAATCAAGATCAAAATTGGGTGTTTTTGGGTGAGATATGGACGAAATCCTAGAGAGAGGAAGAGAGGATTTAGCTTGTTTTGCATGGGTGGAAATGGGAAGAGTGGTTTTGGTTTGTTGTTTTGATGTAAGCTTGGCTTACTTTGTAAGCTAAGTAACAAGTGTAGTATGGAAGCTAGTTACTTGACACATAATGGGTTTGTGGCTTTAATTTAGCCATCCTTGAGTAGGGGTGGGGCAAAAATGGTTTTGTCTCATCCCCATTTATTTACGGGTACTCCTCGATTCTAGTTTCCTCGATTTGCGTGCCCTCGGGTCGTTTTACGAAAAACGTTTTTATAAATTATGAATCAACGGCACAAAACGAATCTAATAAAAATTGTCTCATCAAAAACGGAGTTCGAAAACGTAAATACGTAATCCTAAGGTTTCCGGTTTAGTCGTAAAGGACGTTAAAATAAAATCGTAAGTCCTAATCTCTTCTCGTAAATTTGTGAGTTTATGAACTAACACAAATTTAAAACTCAAAAATAATATTCACGGATAAATTTATTTTCTGAAATGTCGGACTGTCACCAAAGACGGTGTTGTAAACGTAAGCACGTAACGTTGAATCCTCCGGTTTGGACGTAGTCGATGCTACTTCAAGACGTAAATCCAAATTTCTTCCCAAAAATAAGTGAGTTCATATTGTAACATTAAAATAATGTTTTCAAATAAATATTGAGAATAAAATATCAACCATAAATTGACGGATTGTCACAGTATTTACCCCTAAACAGGTTCTTTGTCCTCAAAGATCATCTTACTACTCGCTTCTTATAGAGTTAAAGCCATGTGGGTATTTCCTCCACATTCGGTCTTTTCTCACAAGTGTAATTCATTACAATACGTGAGTTTCATCAAACATAACTATGGGAATAAGATCAGGCTAAATCTTGACTTACTTTCTCTATCCATGATGTTCACGGGTTTCTGATGAATGCAACTTTTCGCCGATCTAAGCTTTACTAAGAACAATCAGATTTTCACTTGATAGATATTCCATCAAGTTTGATTTACGAAACATAATTCACGCAGTTCTTGAAGTCCTAGGATAGATCCAGCTTATATGCCTTTCAATCCCATCTTTTACATCATCTCAATGGTCCCATACAACGGGGACTTATATCCCATGATTTGTCAGATCATGAATTCATTTTTCCGAGGTTAAAAATTTTGGCATAACTTCGCTACCCATTTGGCACTTCAAGAACTACATTTCATATCCACATAACTTCCTGCCCATTACCGACAGTCAATAATCAGATCCTAATTTCAACAATCATTTCAGATCTCGCGGGTCGGGTATTTTGTAAGGTTAGGTTCGCCATCATAGGAAACCTTAAACCTAAAAGACATGTTCAACTCACAATGGGTGTATGTCGGGTGTATTCATCTCAACTCCTGCTTACAGATGCTCTAATATTTAGATCCTAACAAGATTCGATCTCAATCCTAATATGATGATTATCAATGATAATCCTTCCAAAGGAAAGCGATTATACGGTTTATTACTAAAGGTCATTCATTCAAACATAAAACATCACTTATATTACTTTGTATCGTTACTTTACCTCGTCCCTTCGATTGGGGTGGTACATAGTACTCTCATCAAGGTTCGTTCTCAATGATTTCTGAGCAAATCTCTAGAAATTCGATGCGAAGCGAGGATCTTGATAAAGATGTTCGATACAGGCACACTATGTTTACATAACTCTTTTGCATTTATCATTAACGGGAATGATATTAGCAGATTTGGTCAGTCTGTCGACGATGACCCAAATCGAATCAAATTTAGATGATGACCTTTGCAATAGCTAGACGTTTACTAATGTATGAGGCGATGTCTGCCTTCATAATTGTCATTAGTACAACTTCTTCAGACAAAGATACTTTTAGTCATAAATGACATAAATAGAATACTTATACTTACAAATTCTAACATAACTATATCTCACAATCTCCATATTTAGGCAACCACAAGTGGCTTTTCATACATTTAACGCTATTGGCTTCTCTATTTTAATGGTTCACATTAGCCGCGAACCTCTTTTTATTATCTATATTATCCTTTTTACAATCATCGGCTATTTTTAAATTGTTCGGCAATTTATTTTGCACCTTCATTATTAAGGAACACGTCCTAATTGGTTCTTTATCTTTTATACATAATGTGTCAGTAATTACGTTCACTTTCCTAATGAAATAAATATCACAACCGTATTTACTCAAAATTCTTTCTTCATATCTTCTATGTTTTAGTTTCGTCTTTACTATCATTTTTATCCGTTTCACTCAATCCGTCGTCTAAAGCGTCGATAATTATTATAATTAATTAAATAATTATTAGTTATTTTTTTTATGAAGCTTAAACTTAAAAGTTTTAAATTTCTTAGTTCGACCAATTATATAAAATGTTCAAAAATAAATTTGAATTTAATTAACAGGATTTTTGTTGATTTATCGAAAATATTTAATAAGATTCGTAAATGTTCGGAAAAACCTTTGTTTACACTTTGGTCAAAGTTTTCTTAGTTTTAAAAGTAAAAATTATCGTTTCAAATTTCAAGTTATGGTTTAAATGGGTTTCCTCAATCCTTCTTAGGTTGTCTTAAGGTATGCAAAAACATTTACCCCTAAACAGAAGTTTAGTTAAATGTTTTGGTTATAAGAGAATGATCCCTTAAAATCCTTTGTTAAAACATTTGTCAAAACATATTTCCATTTCTTTTTAGTATAACTCAAAGTCTTAAAAGGGCTCTTAATTTTTGAAGAGTCAATATAGATTCCATTATCTATTACTCACATGATCAATTAATATAAAGGATTTAGTCTTTAATCACATGTTAAATATTCAAGATACAGGTTTTTATCGTTCGGCCAATTCAGGGCAATCTATAAATAATTATTAACTCATTCTTATTCATATAAACAAATAAATGGTCCTTAATGATCACGAGCATGAATTTATCAAATTACAGCCTACACACGTGATTCATCAAATTATGAATGCTACATGTGCATTGATCAATCCAAACGACATCACATGAAACTCATAATGTTCATTACAAGTACCGGATGTAGTGATTGGAATAGATAATCTTTTTCGCAGGCGCGAAGTTGATGATAACCATGCCATGGATCAAATTGCTAGAACCTTGTAAATGATCGAACAAATCTCCCATTTCGAGTTATGGATTTCGTTTTCGATTGTCAATTTACTCAGTTCACAGTAATATATAAATATAAGGAATGATAACACCATAGCTCTTCATGATGACATGCTTGGTATAATAAAATCTTTCTCCGACAACTCTCAGTTGTACGGTAATTCCTTTAATTTAGATGGTGCTGACGTACAGTGCACAAGCCATAGGTGCAGCACCAGGAATATAATCAAATACCAAATTCTACTTGCCTTAATGGCGAAAGTCTAGGTAATTCATTAACAAATACCTACTAAAGTTTCAAATAACAAAATTATCTTTTCAATAAATTCATATTAACTTCTTTCTAGATTATAATATCTATTACTAATTCACAATCATTCACGGTATAATCTTAAGTCCAAAAGCAGGATACAACCACCTATCGGGAATTATTTAAATCACTTTTGATAATCAACATCTTATCATTTAGGGGAATTCAATTCGAGTTCCCATCAATTAAGACAATGTCGTCATGTCATAATCAATCAATCCATTCTACGGGCACTATCAACTTTCCAGTTTCATTGCCGTCGATAAGATGTGAGCTTCTCAAAAGACTAACACTAACTCGTAATCCTTCGCAAATTCAAGGATATATGAAGACACAACTACCATCTAAAGAGTAAGGTTAACGCATAATCTATGCGGGAGAATTTCAAATCAGATACAGACGAAAACATTTAACGAATATGAATATATCCCATGTTTTCATAATTTGAGTACGCATTCGAAAGCTCCTCGGATCGTTACCCAGGTCATTCAAATGAAATCAAATCAAAAGAGATGATAGGCACGTCGATACATCTAGTCGGGTATCAACACTCGGTAATCAAATACTTTTCCTAAGAATCTCACTACGGGAGAATTTGACAAGAAGGGAATATCAATTGTCAAATAAGACAAGTTCCAAAGATGAGTAATTTCGACTCAGAAGAATAGATGCTACAGGCACATATGTAGGTGTCCCTAACATTATGTCCTTATTTTTCACTTCTTGCAGATCTCATAAAATTTTATCTTTCACATCTTCAAAGAAAATGTAGTGTCTATTCATTAGTTTTATGGTGACTACTAATCAGTCTTGCATGGTCCATTCCAAATTGTATGTAGGCGCGCAACTATATACAATTTCAAGATTAACGATGCAATACTCAGTTCGTCAAAATTTTATCATCATGTTTATAATAAAAACATTTTCATGCTTAATTCTTAAATAAGAATCAAAAATAAATTTACAAAGATATTCCTTGTTATGAAAACAATTAGGTTTTCTAAGGTGTTTTATAAACAACTTCATTTCAATAACAATCACTTATAAACCTTACTTTGAATAATCCTTATAGTGATGAAAATTCAATTTTTCTCAATGGATACGGTTTTATCTTATAAAAACAATGAGTGATCTGCAAAAGAGTGATGAAAGCTTGTTCACCAAGAACTAACTACAATATAATAGGAAATGAGCTTAGCCAAATAATCATGAGGTTCATGATCTCGATGGCACTCACGAATACAAAGAGAATAATCCACAACGTAACTCAATTCGAGATGAGTACTTGTTCAATGGTTGCATTACTAATGCGAACACTAGGATGAAGCAATAAAAGATAGATAACATCGATATATGTAAGATTTAGCAATCAAAGGTAGTCTTTTTTTCATTAATCACAAACAAGTCAAAATTGTACCGTAACACATTACGTGTCACTATGTCATACAATTCTCAGAACTCATCCTACCAACTGATATATCAGTTAAGTTAGGGATATTGAAAAGATACCACAATGAATACTAATCTACAAGAGTCATTAGGTGTTCCACATGTCCCGGAAGATCCATCGGTCTCAATTCAGAAGAAGATTTCTTCAATTTATTTCTTGGACACTGGGCACCCTCGTTAGTGGACAATGGTCTAGGAACAACCATCAACACAAACTAACAATCAATTAAATCCTTATAATTCAATCACAGAACTTAACGACTTCCTCTTAACAATCTCATATTCCATACAAGTTAAATTTTACTTTATTCAAGTTTTAGCCAATTTTATACTCAATTCGATATCCTACCTCATTTTCCAATACTTTCAGCCTTATTTATAAACCTTAAAAGGGAAATAAAAGCTCGATATGAATCAACACTTAATTTCCGATCCTATAGCTCTTACAACAACAATTATCAAATGAGTCACTAGCATGAGATGACTCACACATTCAATTATACTTCTCGGAAAGGTATTAGTGGCATGAGGCTTTTGGGTACTGGTTCCAATGACAGCCTCAAGTGCAACATTCACCCTTTCGATTTCAATTTAAGAATTGGATGACAACGAGTCAGATGACATCTTTCTAGGTGGTAATGTTTTGTCAAACTCCACTCTATAAGAAAAGATCGTCATGTCATCGACATCAGATTTAATCTCGCCAATTCTTCTTCAACATCACAATCAACTAATATCTACATTTCTACGAATATCAACCATTTGTTGGGATCATAAATATCCATAACTTGGTTTAGATCTAGGATAGCTAGAATTCCTACGAGAATATCTTCGATTAATTTACTAAGGGAGTTAGGGTTAGTTGTGACAATCTACGTCGTATAAATACCTCGTATAAATATCAAAATAATCATCAAACAATCATGTAATCAATTTACATCATATATATATATATATATAATCCAAGTATATATGTTAGAAATACGTTTTAACGTATATTAGAAGTATCGGTCACTCCACAATATGATTTATGTTGTAATAGCTCGTAGTTAGTATTTAGTTGTTATTTGCTTATTAACTTAAGTAAGAACCGGTCCATGGGCTTGTCATGGACCGGCCCAAGCCCAATGTTAGGCTTGGACTATAAATACCCCTTTCCACTAAGGAAAGGGGTTGGTTGTTGTCATTTCATGTTTTCCATATTAATAAAATACACATAGTTTCTCTCACTTTCTCTCTCTAACTTTCTCTCTCTAGAAATCAACAAACCCCTTCATAGATTCATTGATTATCAATATTCTACATTTGGTATCAGAGCTATGGGGTGATTTAAGGTGGTGATTTGTGTGGTTTTTTAGTTTTTGATTGTATTAGTGTTCTTTAAGAAAAATCATCTTGATTCTTGGTGTTTTTGGTGTTTTTGTGATTGGGATTAGTGGATATGTATTAGTTGTTACTTATTTTAGTCGAAAGCACAAAACTTTTTGGGTTATTTGGTCAAAATCTGGGCTTAATCTTACTTTTTACTGTTCGACTGTTCATCGGAGGAAGTTTCTGTTTATTCAGCAAAACTTCCGGATCAAGGAGTTCTGGATCAAGAAGTTCCGGATCAAGAAGTTCCGGATCAAGGAGTTCCGGATCAAGGAGTTCCGAGTCAAGAAGTTCCGAATCAAGAAACTTCCGAACCAAGAAGTTCCGGATCAAGAAACTTCCGAACCAAGAACTTCCGAGTCAAGAAGTTCCGGATCAAGCCAAACTTCCGAACCAAGAACTTCCGAGTCAAGAAGTTCCGGATCAAGCCAAAGTTCCGAACCAAGAACTTCCGAACCAAGAAGTTCCGGATCAATCCAAAAGTTCCGAATCAAGGTAATCTTCCGAATCAACAAAAAGTTCCGAATCAAGGTAATCTTCCGAATCAAACTTCCGAATCAACAAAAAGTTCCGAATCAAGGGTTATTTTGCTTGTTTTTTCGACGATTTTTTAGAGGATTTAATCTTGGTTTCTTACAACAAAAACACAACACAATTCACAAGCTTTACTTCACTGCTCGATCAATCGATAATCTCTGTTTCTTTGAAGAAAAACAAAATGAATCCAAATTCAGTAATGCCTCAGATGACATCTCTTACGGATATATCAATCATAACGGGAACTGATAGCCGTCCACCGATGCTTATTAAAGAGGTGTTTGAGGCATGGCAAGGTCGAATGATGCAATATCTAAAGGGGAAACCGACATACGGAAGGCTTATGGTCAAATCGATTTTGAATGGTCCACTCGACTATGGTACCATTACGGTTGACAACGTGACTAGACCACGAGAATTTGAAGAACTCACTCCAGCTCAACAACTTGTTGCAGATGCAGATGAAAAAGCTCTTCAAACAATTCTCCAAGCTCTTCCCCATGACATCTATAGGATGGTGAGTCAGTATACGGTGGCAAAGGATCTATGGGAACGTCTTAAGGTGTTGCTACAAGGAACGTCTCTCACCAAACAGGAAAGGGAATGTCAGTTGTATGATCTGTTTGATAGATTCACCTACAACCCAGGGGAAACACTTCACGATTATTACTTCAAATTCACCACACTCATGAATGATCTGAATGTATACAATCTTGTGATTGCACCATTCCAGGTTAACACCAAATTCTTGAATACTCTACCTCAAGCTGAACGGGGTGAGTACATTACCGATGTCAAGTTAACCAGGGATCTGCATAAGTGCAATTTGGATCAAATATATGCCTTCCTTCAGCAGCATGAGAAGCATGTGATTATGCATCGTTCTCCTCGTGGTATGTATCCAGATTCCTTAGCTTTGATGGCGAATCAACCAAGTTTGTCACACAACAACACACCTTATATCTTAGGACATCAAGCTTATCATCAATCACCTTACTTGACACCAGCCTTTCCCCAATACTCGATTCTACCACAACCACCCACCTCACATCAGCAACAATATCGGTTCAATGCACCTTCACAACAGTATGCTTCACAACTTCATCCAGCAAATGTTGCACCTTATGCTCAGCCATCATATTCTTCTTATCAAGAGAATGCAGCATATCCAACAAGCTACCCTGATCAAATGAGTATTCCTTTTACTGATTATGCAGCTCATCCAGATCAAGCACTATATTGTGATGATGAGGAAGTCCCCGTTCCTGTATTCCAACAAGGAGCTGACCCAGTTGAAGTGCTAACTACTATGTCTGCTTATCTCACAAGAACTTTAAGCAAACGAGGATACAGAGGATCAGCTCCTACCAACAATCAGTTGAGGAATTCATCCAATTCTCGCCAACAAGCTACAATTGAGAATGGCAGGGTAATGGTTCAGCCAATTCAACCATATCAGGGGAGACCTTCCACATCAACCAATGCTCGCACGATCAATCCTGCTCCTGCTCCAATGGTCAACAATCCTCCACGGGCTAATACAGGCAAGTTGAGAATGATTACATGCTACAACTGCAAGGAAGAGGGTCATATGTCCAGGGATTGTAAGAAACCCAAGAGGAGAAGGGATGGACAGTGGTTTGCAGAAAAGATCTATCTGGTAAATGCTCAGGCGCAAGGAAGGGAACTTGATGAAGAGGAGATTGCATTTCTTGCTGACCCAGGGATTGCTGAACAAGACGTTGTCACTACGCAGAATGCAGCTTACCAAGCCGATGATCTTGATGCGTATGACTCTGACTGTGATGACTTTCAAACTGCAAAGGCTGCTCTCATGGCAACTATCTCCAGCTTAGGGCCAGATAAGAGATCTGAGGTACTTATTAATAACACCGATAATGCCACTGATGCTAGTATTCAACCACATCAAGTTGTGCAAGAGAGTGCTAACTCGAACGAATCTTCGGTGGTGAGTCCTTCAAACGAGGAGACAAACAATGATAGCAATATCAATGTGAGTCCCCAGACTTTGAGTTAATCACAACCGGGACCCAGTTCGCATATGCCTACTCCTGCTCAACAAGATTTGGTCATGGTTCCTGCTACATTACTTAGCCAAATGAATGCTGCACTCTTAGAAACCTTAGCTAAGAATAAGAATTTGTCTGATGAGCTTGCCTTAAGCAATGAGAAAGTACAAACTTTGGAACTAGTGCCTTCGTCTAGTGTTCTCACAAATCTCGAATATGATCATTTTAGAAACAAACAAATGGGTCACTTGCAAGAGATCGAAAACGTAAGAGCAAATCTGTCTAATGAACTTAAAGAAAAGGAGTTAGTGGTCACTAATTTTCAAAAACTTCAAACTGATTTTGAATTACTCGAATCTAAGAAGAATGAAATGGAGATTAATGCCACTAATAAGATTAGAAGTCTAGATTACTTGCTTTTAAGACAATATGCTGCTTCGCAACTAGTTCACTTATTTGATGCTTCATTTAGAGAATTTAACTTATCACGTCTAAAAGGCCTTCCCCCTAATCCACAGTATGCAAAACAAGCTTTAAGACATAGTCCTAGACTTTATAATGCAACTCAATTAGGATTGGCTTTAGACCCGATTGTTTTTCCCAATGATCGAACAAGTAAGGATCTAGTTGATGAGGATCGGTCATACAATTCTGCAAAATATCCCGATTGTGATTATTTTAAAATGAATAAGGAGCTTGCAAAAACTGATTTTAGAGTTCGCTTCCATATGGATAAAGATCTCATTACAGCACCAACCTACATGATAGAGGAAGAAAGCCCTAGTACATTTCCTACACTTGTCAACATGGAAGGTCCTAAGGAAATTCCAAAGAATCTTCCACCTGTTAGCACTGTATGGTTAAACTTGAAAGAGATTAACCGTTACTTTACTAACTTTGACAAGGTCATTTTGGAATGTACGACTTCAAATGGCTTAAACGCCGGAGAATGGGCTTTCGAACACATGAACGAGGTGTTTAAAACTAAGATCAATCCGTTTGTCGAAAGTCTAAAAGGAAGTTTTGCATCTCTTAAGGAAAATCTTCAGTTTGAAATTGGTGAAGTTCAAAAAGTGTTTTATGAAATGGACACCGCTTACGAACTGCAACTAATTGAAAAAGAAAAGATTTTAACCGAATATGACCGATTCTTGTCTGAAGTAATCTCGTGTGATGTGCTTACTACTGTAAATGTTAATTATTCGAATGAGCTTACATCTGCTGTGATTAATTGTGATGCTGTGAATATTTGTGAGGATATTTGTGATGATGTTTGTAATCTTTCTGTAAATGTTGCTGATACTGTAAATGCGGTAGAAAATCATTCTTGTCACGAATCTAACGCTGAGTTTTTAAAGCTACAAGATTCTTACAATTTACTTTCACAACGCTTTAATCAACTAGAACAACATTGTATATCTTTAGAATTAAAACAACAAAATCAAAATGAAAATCTTTTGATATCAAATGTTTGTGAAAACGGTGTTGAGAATAGTGACAAGATGATTGCAATTGTTAAGACATTAGAGGAAGAAATCATGAGATTGAAGAGAGAGGTATCATCAAAGGAAACATTAAAATTGGAACTAGAGGCTGCAGAGTCTAAAAACCAAGTCTTAGAAATTAGACTATCATCTGTTCTAGGGGAGATGGATCGGACAAGACAGGGATTATCCGCTCTTTATGGTTCACTAGAAGAACGCTTCGCTTTTAATGCGGCACAGCAACAATATTTTGTTGAACAACAGAACCAAAAGTGTGAGGAAATCTCTGATTTGAACATCCTGCTCATAGACAAAAATATGGTTTTGGCTGAGTTAAAGGAGACACTTCTTCTCACCCGACAAGAAGTTGTTGATAACTTAGTTACCGACTCTGCACCGTCCACTAGTGCTCCAACAACCAAGTCAGTAGTGCTTTATAAGAATCCGCTTCATAAGAGAAACCAGGTTATCTATGATGATTATATGAGGAATGCCATTAAGCATGTCGATCTTCTTAGGGATATTTTAGACGATCTTTATGCCTTAGATCCCTCAAGTAGCGACTATTATTCGGCTCATGAATATGTTAAGAGAGTTCAATATTGCTTGGCTTATTTGCAATACATAGGTACACCAGGTTCTGCACTACTTAATAATAGGCCCATTGTTGTCACTCCATTTAATAAGACTCCAGGAGCGAAACCGTCATTGGCACAATCAAGTAAGACACCTTTAAAATCTGTTGCTAATGTTCCCACTTTGCCTTCTACAGGATTAAAAGAGACTACTAAGGCTAAAGGATCGCCACTCAAGAAAGCTAAGATCAAGCCCTCCACTAGTAGTGCCACAAAGAAGAAAGTAGAAGCCCACAATAGGAATGCTAGTTCAGTTTTAAATAAAACGAATCATGTTAAGACTAAAAGCTCTGCGCCTGTGCAGCAGCCTAAACCATTTGTGAATTCTGATTTAAATTGTTGGAATTGTAATGAATGTATGTTTTCCCAGCGTCATGATTTGTGTCTGATTGATCACGTTAGTGAAATGAATGCTATTAAGAATGGTCTTGAATGGAAGCCAACGGGTAGAACTCGTGCCCAAGTTGGCTGGCAATGGCGTCCCACTGGTAGGACCTTTACACTAGATGGTAAAATGTGCCCTTTAACTAGGAATGCATCCATTGAGGTTAGGTCTGAGCGTCCTTTAGTTAGGAACACTCGCACTCAAGTATGGAAACAGCGCCCTTTAATTAGGTCAGCCCCCACTATAGTGCCTATCAGTGAAGAAATATCTCAGGATTTAAGCCAACTAGAATCTACGCCACCAATTAAGAAGAAGAAGGCTAGGAAATCTAAGAAACCTAGAGTTAGCAAATCTAAGATTATTAAATCTATACCTGCTAATAACAAGGAACACTCAGATTCCGATACCTCTACATTGTCTTTGTGTGGTGATATTTTCAGGTGGTCCAAATCATCCTGTGGTATTTGGACTCCGGTTGTTCAAAACATACGACCGGAAATCGCTCGATGCTCCGAAATTTCGTCAGCAAGTTTCTTGGTACGGTTAAATTTGGGAATGATCATATAGCAAAGATTATGGGGTATGGTGAATATCAGATTGGAAACGTGACGATTTCTAGGGTATACTATGTAGAAGGTCTTGGTCATAACTTATTCTCAGTAGGGCAGTTTTGTGATTCCAACCTTGAGGTTGCTTTTCGACAACACACTTGTTTCATCCGCAACTTGGAAGGAAAAGATTTGTTGAAGGGATCTCGTGGTGCAAATCTATATACCTTGTCCTTACAAGACATGATGGCCGCTTCTCCAGTATGTCTTCTCTCTAAAGCTTCTAAGACCAAGTCATGGTTATGGCATCGCAGATTATCTCATCTTAATTTTGATGCTATTAATCATCTGGCTAAAAACGAGTTAGTTCGTGGTCTTCCTAAGCTTAAATTTCACAAGGATCATTTATGTTCCGCGTGTTCAAGGGGGAAAAGTACCAAGAAATCTTACAAGCCCAAAGCTGAAGACACCAATCAAGAAAAACTTCATCTTTTGCATATGGATCTTTGTGGGCCGATGAGAACTGAAAGTGTGAGCGGTAAGAAATTCATTCTGGTTATTGTGGATGATTTCTCAAGGTTTACATGGGTTAGATTTCTACGTACAAAGGATGAAGCACCGAAGGCTATCATTACTTTTCTGAAGTTCATCCAGGTACGTTTGAATACCACTGTCCGCCGTATTCGTACAGACAATGGTACAGAGTTCGTCAACCAGACTCTTCGTGATTATTATGAAGGAGTTGGTATATCACATGAGACATCCGCCGCACGCACTCCACAACAAAACGGTGTCGTTGAAAGACGGAATCGTACACTTATGGAAGCTGCTAGGACCATGCTTATTTATGCGAACGCTCCATTGTTCTTGTGAGCAGAGGCTATTTCTACTGCATGTTTTACCCAAAACCGTTCTATCATTCGGAAACGCCATGGAAAAACACCTTATGAGCTTCTACATGACCGCAAACCCGATGTTTCATTTTTCCATGTGTTTGGTGCTCTGTGTTATCCAAACATCAATAGTGAGAACTTGGGTAAGCTTCAACCAAAAGCTGACATAGGTATTTTCATTGGTTACTCACCGTCCAAAAGAGCATACCGAATCTATAACCGTCGTCTTGGCAATATTGTAGAAACTATGGACGCAGATTTCGACGAGCTGACAGCGATGGCTTCTGAGCAACACAGCTCTGAACCCGCGCTTCATGAGATGGGAACCGGTGCTATAAGTTCCGGATTAGTTCCCAACAATCCTACTTCTACATCATTTTTACCACCATCAAGGCCCGAGTGGGATAAACTGTTTCAACCGTTGTTTGATGAATTCTTCGATCCCCCGACTGATGAAGTTCCAGCACCTGTAGTAATTGCTCCAATACCTGAAGTGGTTGCTCAAGTTAATGAACCTTTATCTAATGCATCTACAATTCACAATGAACCGGATGCACCTTCACCAAGTGATTCTCAAACTACACCTGAATCATCACCCCTACTTGTGCCTAATGATGTAGAAGAGGATTCTACTGATCACGACTTGGAATATGCTCACTTGCAAGAGCTTCCTTTCTTTGGTGTAGCGATCCCTGAAAACCCTTCAGCCGCGTCTACCTCAGAAGAAGCTCCTTCTATTGTTCACTCCAGACCACCTAGGATTGAAAACCATAGCACTAAATGGACAAAAGATCACCCGATTAGGAATGTTATTGGAGATCTAGATCGACCAGTCTCTACACGCCATCAATTACAAGAGAGTGCACTATATTGTTACTTTGATGCATTTTTCTCTGAAGTTGAACCCAAAAATTGGCAGCAGGCTATGACCCAATCATCTTGGATTGAAGCTATGCAGGAGGAACTCAATGAATTCAAACGACTAGAAGTATGGGAATTGGTTCCTCGCCCTGACAAGGTTAACATCCTTACTTTGTTATGGGTTTATAAGGTTAAACTTGACGAGATGGGTGCGGTATTGAAGAATAAAGCTAGATTGGTCGCTAGAGGATATAAACAAGCCTTGGGTATAGACTTTGAGGAATATTTTGCTCCTGTGGCTAGATTGGAGGCGATTAGACTATTCCTTGCGTTTGCTGCTCATATGAACATGATCGTCTATCAAATGGATGTGAAGACGGCATTCTTGAACGGTGAACTAAGGGAAGAAGTTTATGTTAGTCAACCGGATGGGTTCGTCAGTACGGAGTCTCCTAACCATGTGTACAAGCTTAAGAAGGCTCTCTATGGGTTGAAACAAGCTCCACGCGCGTGGTATGATCTCCTGTCAACATATCTCATGTCGGAAGGCTTCTCCAAAGGCAAAGTGGACCCCACTCTATTCACTCTCAAGGACGGCAACGACATGCTTCTGGTACAAATTTATGTTGATGATATAATATTTGCTTCCACTAACATAGAATTGTCTAAACAATTTGAGAAGATAATGTCCACACGCTTTCAGATGTCGATGATGGGAAAAATTTCATTTTTCTTAGGATTACAGATTTCTCAGAATCCCAGAGGCATCTTTATTAATCAATCCAAATATGCTCTAGAATCTCTTAAGAAATATAACTTTGAGAATTGTGACCCCGTAGACACTCCAATGGTGGAGAAATCCAAGTTAGATGAAGATAGGGATGGGATTATTGTCGATCCGAAACTTTACCGTGGAATGATCGGCACCCTTCTCTATCTGACTGCTAGCAGGCCTGATTTGCAATTTGCTGTATGCATGTGTGCCCGGTATCAGGCTCGGCCTACCGAAAAGCACCTACATGTTGTGAAAAGGATCTTTCGGTATCTAAAAGGAACACTTCATCGTGGTCTATGGTATCCAAAAGATTCCTCGATTGCTTTAATATCATACGCAGATGCCGATCATGCTGGATGTCAAGATACGAGGCGTAGCACTTCTGGATCTGTGCAACTCCTAGGAGATAGATTGATCAGTTGGTCTTCAAAAAGGCAGAAAAGCGCTGCAATATCAAGCACGGAGGCTGAATACATCGCCATGTCCGGTTGTTGTGCTCAAGTCCTTTGGATGAGATCACAATTAACTGACTACGGTCTTGGATTTAACAAAATCCCGATGTATTGTGACAACAAAAGCGCCATTGCCCTTTGCTGCAACTATGTTCAACACTCCCGGGCCAAGCACATAGACATTCGCTACCATTTCATTAAGGAGCAGGTGGAGAACGGAGTGATCGAGCTGTATTTTGTCACTACTGAGTACCAGCTGGCGGATATGTTCACCAAAGCCTTAGATCGAGGACGAATCGAGTTTTTGATCGACAAGCTTGGCATGAAATCATTCACTCCAGCGACTCTCAAAGAGTTGGCAGAAGAATCAGCTGAATAGTCGTGGTAAACTATTCAGAGTATCCTTTGGTTGTGATCATGTATATTATCGTAAATATATAAACCGCAAAAAGAAAATACAAAAATATAAAACCTAGAAAAACCATAAAAAATATAAAACCTAGAAAAACCATAAAAAATATAAAACCAACAAAAACCATAAAAAGTATAAAATCAAGAAAATCCAAAAAATATTTTTCGTTTTTAAAATCGGGCATGTCTTTTAGTACGGTAATATTTACGGCCTTAGAAATGTCGATCAATATTGACACGGTGCCATAAATAGAGTCCGTATAAAAGTTGTACATTTTTAAAACATGCCCATTATGGCTTGTAGTTATTTCAGACTGCAACCCGGTTTTCATATTAAAGTCACGTATTTCCTTGGAAAACGTTGGCTCAGAACGGGAATTAATTTTCTCGGGCGTGATTTACAAGCCAAATCATGCAAAGGGATCAAGTTTACTTTATAACTTGGTCTGACACGAATTTGTGTACGTCTCAGTGCATTAATTTGTTAAAATAAGAGAAATCTTATTGACACCACGAATCAAAATTTTTCAAGATATAAATTGGAAATGCTTTCATCACTATTTGACTCTTTAAACAATGACTACAGCTCTTTAAATAGAAAACGGGTCATCGTTTAAGGGGGAGAAAATAGTAAAATCATCTTCGTCATTAAAATTGATCTTCAAAAGTGATTGTGAAAATTAAGGGCTACATGGTAATTGAGTGGTTTTGCTTTAGAAAACGACTAGTGTTCGTTCTAAGTGATAGGCATTGCTTTTAGATTTTGGAGATATGCTAATAGATTGCGTTTTCTAAGTGGTGTATAAGTTAAACAAGGGTTAAGTGAAATGAAAAAGTTGGAAACAAAAAGGAAATGAATAGATAACTAAGGGACTAAAAGTGTCACTTGTTGAAACTTGGCAAATTTTTGACCTAAGTCAAAACATAAACCACCCCGCCTCTCACTATTCATTTTCACTGTTTATCATCTATCTTGCCGCCATTGTTGAACACACACACACACGCTCTGAAAAATCATTCGCTCATTCATCTAGCTCCTGTTCATTCGATTAAATAAGGTATAAACATCAACATTTAAACTTCTAAATCATACCATTCATCATATAATTCTGCTCAAATACTCAGTCTAATCCACTTAGGGTTTTTGATTAAATTAGGCTAAATTGATTAGGGATTTATGGTGGGTTTTGCTCGGAATAGGTTAAATGATGATTAAATTGCTTTAGATTGCCTTAGAAACTCACAAACGCGCTAGATCAAACATCTGAGTTTAGTTTGTAAAAGTTCCGGATGAACATGGCTTAAAACTTCCGATTGAAGGATTTCTTCTGAAAAACTTCCGAATGAGGAAGTTCCGAATGAAGAACTTCCGAATGAAGGAAGTTCCGAATGAAGAACTTCCGAATGAAGGAAGTTCCGAATGAAGAACTTCCGAATGAAGGAAGTTCCGAATGAAGAACTTCCGGATGAAGGAAGTTCCGAATGAAGAACTTCCGGATGAAGGAAGTTCCGAATGAAGAACTTCCGGATGAAGGAAGTTCCGAATGAAGAACTTCCGGATGAAGGAAGTTCCGAATGAAGAACTTCCGGATGAAGGAAGTTCCGAATGAAGAACTTCCGGATGAAGAAGTTCCGAATGAGGAAATGTTCCGGATGAAGATGTTCCGAATGAGGAAAAGTTCCGGATGAATAGTTTGATCATTCTTGTTTGCATGCTATATATGTACTTGTTGTTTTATGGAATGTGTTATGCTTAGGAGTAAGAATGATATATATCTATATGCTTTTGTGCATCAACCTTTCATGTCTTATCTTAAGCAGATACAATGACTAATCCAACGGTACAAGCAATCCAAGAATCTAGAGAAGCCGATATTGCTAAAGCCCGAACCCTTAAGTTTATACCCAACAACTACCGGCTGAAGCAAGTCTCTAAATCCACTCACCATGGTTTTAAGGTCGCCATAGCCATTCTTGATAATTCTCATTTCAAGAACGCCCTTAGGAGTACAGCCTCGGTGCCTTATGAGTATATGTTTGAATTTTGGGCTACCAAGGAAATCACTTCGAACAAAATCACCTTCACCATCGACAACAAGCAGCAGACGCTCACAGTTTCAGACTTCCGTAAGATTCTTGGTATACGGGATACACCCAAGGGCATGTCATTCTCGAGGGATCCCACTAAAGATGAACTCGTGGAGTTATTTGAAGCACTTGGATGTCCGGAAATACGAGTTGCATCTGAGTTTACCACTGCTAAGGTGGGACAACCTTGGAGAGCATTGATGGGCATTCTCAGTAAATGTCTTACACCAAAAACGAGTGGCCATGATGCACTGCGCAGTCCTATAATAAACCTCTTCTATGGCATGTACAAAGCTGCAAATTCAGATTATGCTTTGTTGATATGGGAAGAATTCACCTTTCAACTCTTCTACAACAAGAAGCTGAAGACAAACTTCTTTCCTTATCCTCGGTTTATTAAGCTTATCATAAATTATTTTATGAAGCTTGATGCTACTATTGATAGGCGTGCAGGAGGTCGCTATCACACTGAAGAAGCTGATGATACTGTAGATCTGAGGCATGAAGGACCGTCTATTGGTGTGATTCCGGGTCCTATTCCTGATTACCTTCTGTCTGACAAAATCAAAGGTTCTGCTGATTACAAGCTACTGCAGATAGAGATCAAGAGGCTGAAAGAAAACCTTCAGACTGGAGAAGACTCGTCCACAACGGTTAAGAGTAAAGGTAAACGCAAACAACCAGCAGCGTTACCTGAACCCGAACCCAAGAAGAAGAAGACAGAGGGTAAGAAGGGAAAGGGTAAGGCTGATGAGATGGCTTTACGTGATGAAGAAGATATTGTTGATCCTACTATGGATAAAACCGAGAAACGAATGATGAAGATAGCAATTAAAAGGAGTAGGAAAGATACAGGCGGTAGTGGTTCAGGTGCGAGGGTAGATATTGAGGATGAGTACGTGGAACCGGATGATGTTGATGAGTTTGGGTCACCTGAACACTATTCCACTTCGAAGGAGCCATCAATCCCTATTTCAGCAAGTGTGGAAAAGGAACCTGTTGATCCTACGATCATGGTGACAACTCAACCCTTAACAACTCAACCTCCACCCATACAACCCTTAACAACCAGACCGGCCTCAACACCATTTCTTCAACCACCGATAATTCCCATCCTTAGCACCGCAGTAACAACCGAGCCTATTCAGTCAACCCAGAGCAGCTCTGCAACATCTGCAATGGCTGCATTAGTGATGGCCGAAATGTTTGACAAACATGTGGACACTCACAAACGCGAAATGGATGAACTTCGCCAAGAGTTGCAAAGACGAGCTCAAAGGGAAGAAGCATCTCAGAAAGCCCAAGAGGAGATGATTGCTAGGTTCGCTTCAGATATGGAGTTGACTCGAAAAGCACATGCGGAAGAACTTGCTCGGGTTAAGCAGACTGAGGCTGATAAGCATGCTGCACGCATTACCAGACTTCAAGCGATGAGGGATAAATATAAGGAACAAAAAGAAGCACTTGAAGCATCTGTGAAAGAAAGAGTGCAAGAATCCGTTGAATCCTTAATGCCTAAACTTCGCGATGAGTTGAAGACACTTGCTGCTGACAACTTGATGGTCAAATCATCCAACCCTTCCGAAGCCGCCTACAAGATTGCTTATGACCTGACGGATTTTGAATTGAAGAAGATCCTTAAGGCTCGTATGGTGGAACTTGGGTCGTTTGACAAGTCTAGGATTCAACGGGCTCTATATAAATCCCTGAATGATGCTATCATGGAGGATGATAGATTATTCAAGACGTTTGGAAGTGTGGTACCATATCACATCTTACCTGAGGAAGAAAGGGAAGAGAGTGAAGAAGAGGGTACGGGTGCAGAAGAGGAAGAAGAAGAAGAAGAAGGAGAAAAGGATGATGAGGGTGGTGATGATGATGAGGATGATGACGATGATGACGAGGATGAGGATGATGATGATGGCGATGATGGTGGTGATGAGAATCAGGAGAGTGCTAGGGGTAGTAACGGGGATGAAAATCAGGATGATGATGGGAGTGAACAGCCGAAAGAGGGAGACAAGGTTACCAGCTCCAAGAAAACTGCTGCTAAGACTGGAACCAAGTCCACAAAAGATGCAGCACAGAAGGACAAATCGACATCCTCGGAATCAAGACGAACTAAGTGGCGCCACGATGTGAATGCCACTACAGCGTCTTCGGCTCCCGGTATCTCTATCGCTGTATCTTTACCTATTACAACTAACCCCATTAGTTCTGTTGTTGTTGCTCCTTTGATTGCAGAATCAGTGACGGAACCCGAAGCTGCACAACACTCTCCAGTTCACGACACTGCTGAAATGCCTGAAACTGAACCAACAGATGTTCGCACTTCAACTCCTCAACAACAAGCTCAACAATCTACGGTTCCTGAACCAAGCATACGAGTTTGGGAAGATACGTTGGAGATAGACGAAACTGCACCACCACAGGCTTGGATCACGGCAGCAGTACAATATGATCCGATCACAGATGCTGACAAAGATGTGCTGTATCTCCGTATCCGAAGTCCGATTGACTTATGTGCATTTCTTGCTCATGAGTATAAGACTTCGGTTACTCCATCCTTGGTGAAGAAAGCGCTGCACGATAAGAGACTTCGCGCCAAAACCCGATTACCCCGAATGGAGTTCGAGTATTATGCCGATGAGATCCTAAAGGCTTTGAAAACCGTTCAACGGCCAGGACTTCATGAATCAGAAAGAGCTCCACCTCCAATGGATCCTGCTCAAGATAATCAGATTACTCTTGACTTCTTCGTCACAAATGATCTTGAGTATCTTATGAAGGGGTCATCAAAGTATGCAACCTCCCTGACCTTGCTAAAAGCTGCCAACTGGGGGACAATACCCTATATCGAGGAAAAGGTAAATCGACTCTGGGTTCTGTTGATGCAAAAGTTGGTTGATCCTTGCTAGACCCGAATTAGGCTTAATTCGGGTTGGCTGGGTACCGGCTCCTGCACCAAGTGAATCGTCTGGTTGGGATCCTGCACACTAAACAACACGCGTTAAGCTTACCGTGGGAAGGTTTCCCACGATTAGACTCAGGCGTGAGAGTAAGTAATCGATTTAGGGTTATATGTGAGTTTAGAGAGAATTGTGATACCTTTGTGGAACCCTTGGGGGTTCCTTTTATAGGCAGTGAAACCCTAGTGGGCTTTCACTGATCCTTCGGCCCCAAGGAAGAGATAAGCACCAGAATTAGAATGACTGCTATCTTCTAATTCTGGTAGTGAATATCCTCTCTTACTGGGGTAAAGATATTCCTAGACAGAATATTATTCTGTCTTACCCTATGTCGGCCGTGTCTGCCGTACCGGGCCGTGGGCCGCACACGTGCGTGCGGTTACTGTTCATTCAAGCCCATAAGCCTGACTGACTTTATCCCACCCATATGTGATGGGCCGGATGCGGGTAGTACCCGTGGGCCGGGTTCATGACCCGGCTGGGGACTATACGTCATCATGTCCCCCCAGTCTAGTTGTTACAACCGTAGGTGAAACCTCTAGACTACGAAAATGCTCCCGGACGTACCAAGGAAATCATAGCAAAGGACAAATATGCTCGATACATAGTAGCCGAGACAAATTAAATATGTCATTGAATGTCAAGTCTTACGTTAGAGCCGCATAACCCGACATGAACAACTGTTCATCTGACTTGTTTGACTGACAAAAGTGCAGACAGTCAGAACATTGAGCAGTGCAAACGTGTGGGTCAGATATGACCCGTGGGTCCCATATGACGTTTCACTTGCCACTTGCCCCCTGGCCACACGATTAAGAATAGTGGCCAACACGTGTCACATATCCAACAGGCTGTGACCCTCAAGGTAACCCTATAAATAAGCCACCCCTACGGCTGTGTGAAACACACAGTTCACAACCTCCATTTCTGCCATTAAAGCTTTCCTCTTATCTTGAACCAAGTACGCACGGATCCCTTCACACGCAGGTTAGAATACCACGTCCTTACACTCTTTTTTAGTAATGGCTAATAGAAACAACCCTACCATCGGATCCGTGCTGAATGTCATGACCCAAGACCAGTTAAACCATTTTTGTACAAATTACTTCATCCCTTCCAACCTACACCCCTCACTTCCTGGCGTCGGAGACCTCATAACTGAGGCTCCAGCGGGTAAGATAGGCCTCTATACTCGCCTGTTTGACGCGGCGAATTACCGTATTCCTTTCACCCACTTTCTCGTAGATTTGTTAGGATATTACAATGTACACATTAGTCAACTCCACTGCATAGGTGCCTGTAAAATTAGCCAATTCGAGTTTCTTTGCCGTGCTAGGAGAATCCCCCCAACCGTAGAGTTATTTAGGTTGTTTTACACCCCAAACCTAGTGAACGGTTGGGTATCTTTCAAAAAACGAGCCTCCAACAGCCCACAATCACACAACAAACCAATGGATTCACTGAAAAACTGGTATGACCATTACTTTTTCATTGACGCAGTGGTATGGCCGGGTGATTTCATTATTAGGAACAGATTCCCGCACGACCCTAAGCCGCACGCCAGTACATACAATCCCCTTCACTCGCAAGAGTTAGACCTAAATAGGACTGGATTCCACAGAAACCTACCCGAATCATTCTTATGCTTGCTAGGAATTAGCCGCAATTACTTTGGTCCCTCCAATAGGTATCCTGTGTTTTGGAGAAGGCAGGGTGAAGGTAGGCTTACCATCCGTACGTCCATAAGAATGTATACGTGTTTGTATAACAACTAACATCTATTGCTTTGTGCTGGACAGAAATGAACTTCTTTGGACTGTTGCGCCAGGGCGATCCAAAGCTTGTGCCAGAAGGTCTCCGTCCGCTTCGCGAAAATGAGCAGCCGCTCCTTGAGCACACCCGACCAGTGACGGTTGCCTTGGAAGCCGTACCGGATCCCCATTCTGACGAAGAACATGGAGACCATGGTGATGGTAACCAAATGAACCAAGGAGGGGCCGGGCCCTCCTCACCTCATAGAGAACATCAGGGAGATAACATTGAACAAACCGACTCCAGCATTCGCCGAATGATGGGCGATGATGATGATGATGAAGTGCAACAACATGTTAACTTGGACGAAGAGGAGGAAACCGAAGAAGAAGTTGCTGAAGTCACAACGCAGCCCCTCACCAGGCGCACCCGGAAGAGAGGCAACCGTGCGAGAGGAACTGCATCGGTGGAGATTGGTGAACATAATGCCCCCGCCAAAAGGCTTCGAGAGGACCACCCCATGTATCAATCTGTTGGGAGTGCTACCCAGGGTGCCGAGGCTAACCGGGGCGCTCATTTCGATCCCGTTACACAAATTGCCCCAACCGCCTCCGAAGAAGCAAGAAGCAATAGGTAAGAAGCCATCTCAATACGCAAGGATTTCCGCTTCCACTCTTTTTTTTTTTATACTTAAGATATTTTCGAACACGCATGTCGCAGGGACAACCAAGCTGGTGCCGCGCCTCCTTCTGACACCCAAGTGGATAAGGAGAAAGGAAAAGCTGTCGAAGAAGACCCCGCGGCCCCCACAAAGTCCGGCCCAAGACTTCACCCCTGATGTCCCAAGACTTCCCTTCATCCGGCGCTCCCCAACCTTTCAACCCTATATGGACTATTACCACGGCGTCGCGATTGAGGAGTGCTGACGAGTGCCGGGAGTACCTCAATAACTGTATACCACCAAGCTTGGTGCAAGAGGTAAACTCGCTCAGCCATGCGGATTTGGCAGATGAGTATAATGGGACGCTGGTACATCAGATGGCGATGGGAACCTCAATGAGGGTTAGGTTTGAAGCTGCGCTTGGGCATGTGGACTCTCTCAAGAGGAAAGTCGGACGTAGAGAAAAAATGATTGAAGATAATGAAGCTCTGATTGCTGACATCCAATCCAAACTAGCGAATGCTGAGGCAACCATCAAAACACAATCAACCCGTGAGAGTGAGTACGATCAGCAAGTAGCCCACCTTGAGTCTCAACTGGATGCTGCCAACACCAAGGTACATACCCGTGCCGCACCACCCATGTATACTAAATAATGAATGTACTAACACATTTTTCACTATAGGTAACCACGGCCGAGGCTTCCGCCCATTCATACTCCAGCCAGGTAGATGTTCTGAACCAGAAGCTAGAGGACGCACACTTGGCCGTCCAAAACATGGAGAAAATGCAGACAGACCTTGCTGAGGAGAGGGCCGTCACCCAAAAGCTGAAAGAGGCAGTTGCCCAAAAAGAGTTGGTGATTGATGCCCTGACCGCTGAGCGTGACAACGTACTATGCCCCCAACTGCTAACAGCCATTGCAGGCCGTAGGTGGATGGTGGGGCATGGGGCACGCCTGGCCGTGAAGAAGGTGCTAGAGGCCCCATCCTTTGTACAACAATTTGCCAACCTTGTATCTGATGGTATCGACCACGGTCGGCACGAAGGGATGGTTGAGGCTGCTGAACTGATTACTAAAGGTGGGGACATCGCCCATCATACTTTCTTTAAGCCCGAAGCCGCCAGCCAGATGACCGCCTCCATGGCCGCGATGCAAAATCTACATTACCCATTCCTGGATGAGCTAGAGGCTGCCAAAGATGCCCCAAACACTGAAATCATGGAAAAGCTCATTCCTAGCACGCCTTCCGATGCTTCCTTTCCTCTCACCCTTCCTATATATGAGGACGTAACCAGGGTCGTACTTGACGAAGAACCCTTAGAAGTGGTGCTGGAAAGGACCGCGGCCCAAGCCCAGAAGCGGGGAGAAAGTGATGAATGGTTGCCGCGTCTGGTGGAAGAACAAGCAGAAATGGGTAGGTTTCTCCCCTCAATTTAGGATGTTCCTTTCTTTTCAGAATCAAACACTTGCTTTGTAATCTATGAATATGTATTGTTTCAATTCGTCCGTGTATGTACACGGCTAACAATTTTTAAATGTTTTGTATATAAGTCCGTGGGTAACCACGGCAATTTTGATTTGTTTTGGAAACCTGTGTATTTGTGCTTGTGTTCGAAATATTGTAGTTCAATACTGCGTGATATACCACGTCTTACTCACAAAGAAAATACATACAAGTTTATAATTTACTAGACATGCGACGTGCGTCTTTACTATGCAGAGCACGGTATGGCTATAGCATATGAAACTTACCCCAACGTCTTGTGAGTAAGGTGCCTAGTAAGGATACGTGATCCGTGCGGCTGGGGTTGCATCCCTCTTACGCGGCAAGTTGAATTAGTAGGTTCACTTAATCCTCTTACCCCACCTGGAGGCGTATGGTACATGTACGGTATTTTGAGAGAATGCATACGAAAGAAACATGGCATACTATAACACAAGTAAAATTCATACGGCTAACAAAGAATCTAACAAAGAGGAAAATAATTTGCACGAAACAGGCCGTGGAACTAGCTAGGCACCACGGCATTTTATTAGAACGTTTACATTTTTTGTTTGAATAATGACGACAAGTCCTAAAAAAGTCCATAAAGGAAACTTAAACAAACATAAGAAAAACAAATAAGACAAATAACCCGCATGGTTCTTTATTAAGACTGCCTATAGCGAAGTATCCATGCGGGAGCCGTAGCTTTCAAAGATAGCACCTTTTTAGATTGGCGATGTTCCATGTGCGCTCTAGGTCGCGGCCATCCATATCGCGTAACTTGTACGCGCCTCGTCCCAAGGTTTCAGTGACTTCATACGGTCCTTCCCATTTAGGGCCCAGTTTTCCTGTATTTTCCACGCGACTTGCTTCGTTAGCACGATAGACATAGTCTCCCGGTCGAAAAGAAACACCCTTGACCTTGGCGTCGTAATAAGCCTTCATTTTAGCCTTGGACTTAGCCTCATTGATGGCTGCTATTTCCCTTTTTTCTTCCAGCAGATCCAGGTTGATTCGCAGTTGTTCATCGTTTGTGACAGCATTAACCTCCGCCGTGCGGATGGTAGGCATCCCTATTTCTGCTGGTATAACGGCTTCAGTGCCGTAAGCCAATGCAAACGGAGTATCTCTGTTGGCTGTTTTTATCATGGTTCTATGTGCCCATAGCACGTGCGACAATTCATCGACCCATTTGCCCTGTCGTTCATCCAGCCGCGCCTTGATTCCATTCCCCAAGCTTCTATTTGCTCGTTCGACAAGGCCGTTCGTTTGTGGATGCTTAACAGACGCGAAGCGCCGCTTGATGTTCAATGATGCACACCAGTCTTTGAATGGGTTATCCGTGAATTGTTTGCCGTTGTCCGATATAATCTCTCCAGGTAGACCGAAACGGCATACGATGTGTTCCCACACAAACTTCTTGACCTGCTTACCCGTGATAGATTTTACTGCCTTGGCTTCTATCCATCGTGTAAAGTAATCCATTGCAACAATCAAAAATTTAACCCCTCCCGCAGCTACAGGAAATGGTCCTGCAATGTCAATTCCCCACTTGTAAAATGGCCACGGGGACGTGATAGGTGTTAGCTCCTGCTGCGGGTGACGCGGTACTGGCCTATGCACTTGGCAATCATTGCACCTGCGAATCATATCGCGCGCGTCTCTGTGCATAGTGGGCCAATAGTATCCTGTTCGTAAGGCTCGGTGTCACAAACGTGAATTTTGAACCTATTTAATTTACGCGATAGTTCGGGTTAGACTTGTATGTCTATTGATGTTCCCGATTGATTACGCGTTATTATGTACAAATTTAAAATTTTATGAATGGAGTTACTATCGAATATTATTTGAATGACTATGATTTGTTGACGTTATGTACTATGAATTTCTAATATAAAGGGCCGACATTTATTTGCACCAATATAATTTCCGTTTAAGGATTCAATGTATAAATTGAGCGTTTCACTAAATATATCCTCGACACACTATAAAACTATTGAGACTATTACCACTTGACTTTTCTTGATTACAATACCTTTAAAACAATTATTACATTTTTATAAACTAAAAACAAACTCTTGTAAATAATATAGCCAAAATATAAATGAAAAGCACTTTCTCTGTTTCCTTTCACAACAAACTGGTCCCCTCATGCTAATAAGCAAACTCACGTTTTCTCTTTCAAACAGCTTTCACCATTCAAACATTTTGTTTCAACATAGTACCATACCCCTCTAATTTAAAGCTTGTACTACTTGTCCCTTCACTCCCTTGTAAACCCGACGGTTTAACACCATCCCCATGGATATTTCCTTCAACCTTAATCTTACACCAACCTCCTTTATTGTTAGTCAAACAAGTACAATAATTTTCCCTTCTTTTACTGCCATGAAACGCAGCCCAAGTTGAAACTCTTTCCCAACACCATGTCATTCCCTATGTTAGTTCAATTGGCTAAATCTCTAGTTACATTCAAACCAAACGTTTAACTAAGCCCTAACTAGACTGCTTCAACCCTAAATCTCACTCCTTGACCTATAAATAGAACTCTCATACTTTCCTAAAGCTCACATACACTCAAACCAAAACCGCATAAGAAAAGACACCCATACTTCTGCTTTACCTCTGTGGTTCCTTAAGCCGATGCTTAAGGAAGAGATATCAAAGAAGATTAGGTAGATTTGGTTATCAAGTAAACCCTAGTTCTTGTTCCGTCGTCAACGAACATCTTAGGACCTTTTGTAAGTCCTAAAACCTCACTCACATATAGCATTGGTTGATATAATACTTGCTAAAACATTTTAAACTTCAATGTACATGTCACGGCTGGGGTTTGGGTACAAAGTTACGAATGAGTTGCAAGAAACTATGTATGCTCGTATGCTTACATCAGGCCTTGGGTAGGAATAATGGTCCGATGATGTGACCAAGTGCTTGAGTTGCATGTATGGCGTAACCAAGAACCCTAGTAAGGACAAAGGATTTATATGAATATATGTATGTAAATAATTCCCTGCCAACGTCATATAATTATGTGAATAGGATGTGTTTGAGCATGTTCGATAGTGTGGGTACATGAATGAGCTATGAAACCCCGTGTGAATAGCCACGAAGATGTATGTTATATGTTCCTTGCATAGTTTTTGTGTGATTTCATGTGAGACTTGTGTATATTGTTTGTTTGAATATGACTTCATGCATAATAAGAAATGGCTAAGTAAAACAGTGACATACAAATGAAGCATAGACACTGTGAGTGAGTACTTGTATGTAAGGACTCAAAACAAGAATATGGTGCGTATGTAGCAGCAGGCGTTTAAAACTATATGTTGTGTGCAGCGTGTATGTATGAGTCCATAATGTGAAAACAAAGAAGGACCACACTTCCCTTTTGGGGAAGTCTGCGTGGGCAGAGAACCACAAGAAACCAAACGAAATGACAATGTGTACTTGTGTGTTCTTAGTAAACCACCAAGAGAAGGAATAAGGCAAAACTAAAAACTAAATGTATTGCATGTGTGAGTGCATGAATGCCATCTTTCCAGCGAATGTATGCATGAGTATTAAGTATAAATGATTGAGATGCATGATTTATTTGCAGCATTAGACGTAGGGTGGGAATAGAGGAATGGCCAACTTATTAATTTGATAAACATGTAACTAAAGCCCCTAAGGATTGTGAGACTGTGCATGTATATATATGCGTTATGACGAGAGTGTACATGTGTTGTGCGAGTCATGTGCTCAAACTCACAGGAAACCCAGAAACAACACACATATGTTTTTGCGTGCATAATTATATGATTACAGTATGTATGTATATATGAGTAGGTTAGTGCGCTGTATGTACGTATGTGTAAGTTATCAGTAGCAATACATCTTTTAACTTATCATGAAAAGGAAAGAAAACTGGATACTTTGTATGTGTGTTTTCCCCTGCGTGTTTGTGTGCAAAGAAACCAAGGACCCCAAGACAGAAATAAGTGAACCTTATATACATGTGAATGTAAATTAGGCATAAGGATGACCCCTCTTTTCCTTACTGTTATGTATGTTGCACAAGTATAGTAAAGTTAGTACCAGTCACTGTGACAAAGTAAATGGCATTATTATGTATGCATGTGGTTGCCATGTTAAGGTAAGAAATAATAGTACAATGATGGCATGGTGTTGATTATAGACATATATGCACGTATGATAAGTTATAAAGCAAACTCCTTTCTTTTGTTAAGGGCTGCGAACAGTAACACACAAAGGGCTTCCCAAGGCGTATGTATGTATGTATGTTTGCATGATTAAGAGGATAAGTACAAATAGGCATGTAAAAAGAGACACACTCAGATTGTGCAAAAGATGGGACGTATGACAGAAGCTAGAGTCAAAAACATTTCTAACTTACCCAATTCAAAAATAGTGCAAGTAAAATAGTGAGCTAAGAATGTGGCCGAACGCCCTACTTCTCGTCTATGTTTAACCAGCCTAAGGGGCGTGCCCGGATCATATAAAACATTGTGCTAAAGTTAACGTGACCTAGTTTATAACGAAACTTTTCATTCGTCCTAATGTTGAGTAACGAAGCTACAATTAATTTATAAAAGTACTTGTTTGGCACTTAATAAAAATAAGACTTTACTTGGTTATTTTTACTTGTGAGTGCACTACTTTGCATAATTATTTGTTAGGCTTAGGACTTCATTAAAATCCGATATTTATCAAATATCGAAGACCTCGCGGCCTAGTTTTCATAACGAGAACCCGTTTGTTTTTCGGACCGTTAAATAATGAGTTATTAAAGCCCAAAGTCGACCCCGTGACTAAAATGATTGAACATGAAAAATGTATAAAAACATTTTATAAATCTATAGCAAGTATAAATTATCAACCAAGTGCATTGTACATTATTATTTATTTTATTTAGCCTAAGTACGGATATTTTACTTAGGTTACGAGTAGATCGTTTGCGCATTGTTTTGCGTGCCTTGATATTCCGTGCTATCCTTGTTGATCTTATTTACTGCTTCATCGAGGTGAGTTTCATAGCCCCACTTTTAATTGTTTTAACTATTTTGGGGTGAGAACATTGCTTGTTTTTAACGGATGAACATAAGTGCCTTAAACTGATACGTTTGCCTACATGATGTCTAAGTAGCGATATCCCTAGATGCTTTAGCCCACTATCGTGAACCGTTAATTACTTTGTGTAAGCGCGAATGTTATGGATAGATCTATCGGGACTAACCTCCCTATCTAATTTGGTTGTGTGGCCAAAGTTAGATACACTTACATTTGAGGATTTACAAATGCTTCGGGATAGGCATTTGCTCGGGCTCTTATTATTTCTTGTTGGTTGAGGTTAACGCTTCGGTGTCACGAGCTTAGGCGTAGGTGATTAAAACGTATACTTTTGATTATAATCTTGTATTTGTTATAAGATTATATGCCGGTTGCCTTGGAAAATCTTATGGTTCATCACACTATTTAAACTTAAACCTATGAACTCACCAACCTTTGTGTTGACGCTTTAGCAATGTTTTTCTCAGGTATCAAGACGGAGGAGTGACGTGGTTATGCATGGGAGATTTTTAAATGAAAATGGTCGTGACTAGTATATGGATATTTGGATCAATGTTAAAGTCTATTGAAACAATGTTTTATTACGATCTTGTGTAATTCGCTTCCGAAACAAGTTTTATGTTTTTAATCAAAATAAAACGGCTTTTAAATAGTCGTTCTTTGTATCTATGTCTTGTGATAGTCATGACCGTCGCACCCCATTGTGTTGTATTACTCTGATAAATTGGGGGTGTGACAGATTGGTATCAGAGCTGTAGTTATAGAGAACTAGGTTATTTTACAAAATGATTTTTATAAACGTGAGTCAAAAATTTATTTATCGGAAAAATAATTCTAGACTATAACTGTCTCTCAAAAATCTCCAAGAACCACTTCACTCCACGTCTTCGATACAAGTAAGTTGTGACTTGAGATAGTTTATGATTTTTGCAATGCTAAGTTTTGAATTTGATTGCTAAGTATTATTAGCATTAGGTATACCCTTCCCATGTTTGAGTGATAACCATAGGGACATGTAATAAAATGATTTTTAAAACATCCTTGTATGGATCGTTACGATACGCAAATGGTTTGTGCCATATTTATTTGAATGGTTTGTGCCATCTTTGTTTAAATGGTTTGTGCCATATTTATTTGAATGGTTTGTGCCATATATATATTTTCCTTTGAGATTAAACGTACGCATACTTATATTTTAGATAGTCTACGGGACTATTATCGACTATCGAAACGTTTTGTGTTTCATATTACTATGCGCCGAATTAATAATATCGCCATGATTCCTAGAACGAAAACTATATGAATATATTTATTTACCATGGGTTTGGTAGTGTGTTAATTTGTAGTGATACTTGAATCAAGCGATACTATTATAAATGTCGAGAGGAGCAACTATTTACTGGGTTCGGTAAATTGTTACTCTACTAAACATTTATAGTAGACCCGGTTGAGTAAAAGTGACCTACATTAATTAACGGTTTTGAATTGAAATTGAATGCGACCGAGGAACGACGATGATGTCACTAATTAAAATGACATATGATGATAAAACACTTAGTACAAGTATTACTCTTGTAATGCTCCAAAGAATACTACAATTCAAAGAAAAACAAATTCCGCGATATATGAACTATCTATAAATGCGCTGACGCGTAAGTCAAATGGTTATCAAAGAAAACTTTATTGGAAATAAATTACGCAAAGACAAATCAAAATTCTTTTAGTCCATTGGTTGCGACTAAGTTATTATGACGTTGTTATAAATTTCGAAGTTACGATATAGATATAAATTAAAGGGTTTTACCCTTGGTTAAACAATTATGCCAATATCTACATCAAAGGGATTATCGCGTTGAGCGATATTTGAGAACCCCAGATGCGAAATGTGGGCGTAGATTGAAATCTTAAATACAAGGTATAAACATACAACAATGATTGTAAAGTTTATCTAAGATTGCGAGCAAAACGCTAGACAAGAGCAAGATAAAGGAAACATATAAGGTATAACGGAACATATTCCAAAATCAGAGAAATTCTTGTAATAAAATTTAGTAATTGCTCGAACTGAACATTTTGAACGATTACGGATTAAAAACATATGGAACAATTCTTGTGATAAAATTTTGTGATAAAATTTTAGTACTCGACTAGTTTAAATCAAATTAACAATTTTTCAAGGTGTAAAAATTGTCGAAAGTGTGCGAACTAGCAATACTAAGTTAAGGAAAGACTTATGAATGAACAAGAACTAGTACGGGCTACGTAATAGCCATAAGCCGACTAAACCTCAAAACATACTTACTCATCCGAGTTGCAAGTAATAGACGTTTAACAAGAGGAAATTGCACAAAAATAAACGTCAAAATAGACCTAAATTGATGAAAGAATTAATTAAGGATAATTGTATTTATCCATTCGTGCATAAGCACTACTAAGAGAAAGTACAAATAATAAGTATGTGGAAGAGCATGTTAGAGGACTTTAACATTCCACGATTCACTTATTGTTTTCCATGTAAGGACTACTTGGACATTTAAGTAGACTTATGGATCGATGTACGAGAACTTACTCTAAATAAAAGAAAATTTACAAGACATCATACAACTTATTTCTATTTTTAGAACTTTAGAAAAATACTTCGCTTCTGCCTATCTAATAACCCGTCGTTTTACTTTTGGTGACAAGCGAAAAAGGAAAAATGCCTCTCATTCCGTTTGTCGTTTTGCAATCCGAATCCGACAAGGAAATTACCCCCATCCGGAGCGTAACCACAATAAATTCGGATGACGAGCAAGATTCGCCAGTCATGATGCCAAATGTCACTACGGGATTTCCTACCATCGTCCCAAATATTTCTACTACTACTCCTATGCCAATCCCCAGCCCTATGCCTTCAACAATACCTGAAAATTCTAGAAAAAGAAACCGTGCTTCATCACCACCACCTAATGTTGCTTTTTCCCCAGAAGACGAGCCTACTTCAGAAGCACTCGGATTCGATGCAGAAAACCTGATAGGCCGTCTGGAGGATGTTGAGGTTGATGTGGATCGCCTTATCGAGCAAGATGAGGACAAGGACTTGGTGATAGCCGAGTTACGAGAGTCTCTTGAGGCTGCTGAGTCCCAGATTGCTATTTTACAAATGAGGAACGATGATGCCGAGGCTAGGCAAGCTGCGGATCATGCTCAGATTCAAGAGATCCTACACCACCTAAGTCTTTAGGATTTCTCGCCTTTCTAATAAAAGTATGATGTTTTGTAATAAATGTCTGACGTGTTGTCAAGACTAAAAGAAGTCATTCATTGGTTGAATGAAATTTTGTACTCTAAGCTCCAAAACTATGTGTGGAACGCAGTTCAAGAACGAAGTATATGAACTTTATGATACGATCCCTTGATAATTGTATTACGATAATCGTAAGAAAAGTTTGGTCAAAATTGAACAATCGTAAGAATTGATAACAATGAAAGAACTAACAAAAATATACGTCGTTTGTGCGATAATGTACACAGAAAAGTTGAAATGACGGAACAAGGATGCAACGACCTCAAAGAGGTCATCACTCGTCAATACCAAAATGCCATTAGGGCCATTGATGCGTTTGAAGCTAGTATCCGCACGGTTGACCGAACCATGGATCCTAGTGTTTACGAAAAGGCTAAGGAAACAAGTGCTACTCCGGTTAACACTTTTGGACCTCGAAAGACCCTTTCAAAAACTAAGGTAAGTCATACCGTTAGTGGAAGAAAAGGGCCTTATGAGAGGAGATGCTATGTGTTGAAGAACCCCACAAGGTTTAACACCATGAAGCAAGGTGCCGAAAGGCTTAACCCTCACCCTATGACTAAACATAAGAATCACTCGTGGAAAGCGCCACGTGTTCACTTACCACCCTCTACTTGTTGTGCAAGGACAAATGTCCGGGAGGATGTTCCTAAAACAACTCCCATCTTGAACAAGAAGTATCTCGGCAACCTTCCATATTGCCGCAAGTGTGACTACCACCACAAAGGTAGTTGCGCGAACCATTGCATGCTTTGCGATAAATTTGGGCACTTAGAGGGTGATTGTCGAGTGGTAAAGTCCCATGAGAAGAAAATGAAGGAACGCTACATGGAGGAATGTCGTTTAAGACAAGAAATACTTGAAATTGCCCAAGAAAGACGCTCGAGGGCAAAGTGCGTCCAATACCCCACCAACGTTTTACACTAGTTGTCTTTCAAGAAAGATGCGCCGACAATATTCAAATATCAACCCAAGGGTTTCTACCCTCGTCATGGATAGAGCGTGAAAAATTCATGTTATATGGACTATTTTACTTTTATGCAAATCAAGTGACTCGACGTCCGTCGATGTTACCACCAACAAAACTTAATTATGTAACCGTACTCCAAGTCTTCAATTAAATCGTGTTGTTTTATCTTTAAAGCCTCTTTTGTTTAACCAACGAGAAGATTTTATTTTTCATGTGTCGGAGGAAAAATTCATCCGCCAAAAATTTTACTTAAGAAAAAGATTTCTTCAACAATATTTTCTTTACCAATCGAAGAGAAATAAATAAAGTAAATTTTCACTAAAAGATTTTTGAAAAATATTCTTTAGAAAATATCAAAATTGATTTTTACTATAAGAAATCACCATCGAAAACACTTATTAGTGGGAATAATAACAATTGTAATAATGTAAGTTAAAAGATTAATAAAGGTATTATTAATCAAACGCCGCAACTAATAACGAAATATTTTTGGTAAGAACTACCATGTAAAGTTTAGAACTTGGTTTGACGACCAACTCAATATGGAGAACAAAGACTATTGATAAACTCGACGAGAACTAGTACGAATAATTATGGAAATTATTTCGTCGATTGTGAAAAGCGAGCATTGGTAACAAATGAAATGCACTATGAACTAACTTGTTGGTTATGAAAAGTAGATAATGGTAACTAACAAAATACACTGTGGACTACCAATATATAATTACAACCTCAAAGAGTCAAACTGTGATGAAAAGGAGGATACAACCGTTTGTCCCGAGACGTACGTAGCCTGATCAACTACGTATGATCGTGGTCGAACGCGAGTATGCTCATAGTAGTCATCTTAAAAATGAAATGTATTAGTACTAGAAAAAAAAAAAATACATTCGAGTTGCCCTATTCGACAAAGAAAAATTTATTATGAGCTATGAACGTCAAACATTTTTATATCGTCTTAAGTAAAAGCGTCGAGTACGCGATACGTGTAAACCTAGTATAATTATTTTTCTTCGCCACTATTTTATACAAGAGCGTATGTGACACGCAAGAACTAAGAGCGCCATATTCATTTTGACGACAATTAGACTCAAATAGATTAGAGTTGGAAAATCGAAAACAACTTTCAAATAATAATGAGAAGAACAAAACGTCATTTGAGTAAAATCCAAATTTAACGGATATCCGGAACTCGCCGTAACTTAACCCATGTTAAAGAACAATGGCGTCGAGATAAGCATGCCTTCGTATATAATTGGAATATCAAAACAACTCGGACAAAGATCTATTTTACCTAACGATGTTTGAGCATCACACCGTACTCATAAGCTTAAGAAATATCGTATACCTTCCTCATAGAAGGAATCCAAACGAACTATGGTTTAATTATGTTATAAATTGAGCACCCGTTTTGTTTCCTCTCCATGAAAAAGGAGATAAACGAAGAGGAACGCAAACTAAATTGATTAATTAACGCAATTATCTAATATTGAATGTCATTTACAAGGAAGAAACGTCTTGAACACTATGTGTTAGGACGATTAATTTTTGGGAAACCGAGTCAGGAAACCTTGACGCTTATGCTACTTATCACTACCAACTAGACGGGTAATGTGAACGGGATTAATCAAACTATGTGGAACAATTTTTAATGTGCGATATATAGTCACCTAGGCGAAAACTGACAATACACGACACTTTAAAGGGGAGGTAATATGCGGGAAGACGCAAAAATTAATAACGAGAAAACTCGCTAAACAAAAACCGACATCGTCGAGAAAATTTGACATTCAAGAAAAGAGGTAGGGAATGTTATAAGATCATGTACAGGTTGGAAGAAACTTTCGTTCGTTCTAATAAAATTATAGTAATTTTAATCTTAGCAATAAATTAAAGAATACCGAACGCATTTAACACCGAGAAAGATAGGTGAAAACTTTGATTCACCTCTTGTTTTGACAACGACAACGACATGCTAGTTTTGAGGACAAAACTCAATTTAAGGGATTACGAATGTCACAAACGTGAATTTTGAACCTATTTAATTTACGCGATAGTTCGGGTTAGACTTGTATGTCTATTGATGTTCCCGATTGATTACGCGTTATTATGTACAAATTTAAAATTTTATGAATGGAGTTACTATCGAATATTATTTGAATGACTATGATTTGTTGACGTTATGTACTATGAATTTCTAATATAAAGGGCCGACATTTATTTGCACCAATATAATTTCCGTTTAAGGATTCAATGTATAAATTGAGCGTTTCACTAAATATATCCTCGACACACTATAAAACTATTGAGACTATTACCACTTGACTTTTCTTGATTACAATACCTTTAAAACAATTATTACATTTTTATAAACTAAAAACAAACTCTTGTAAATAATATAGCCAAAATATAAATGAAAAGCACTTTCTCTGTTTCCTTTCACAACAAACTGGTCCCCTCATGCTAATAAGCAAACTCACGTTTTCTCTTTCAAACAGCTTTCACCATTCAAACATTTTGTTTCAACATAGTACCATACCCCTCTAATTTAAAGCTTGTACTACTTGTCCCTTCACTCCCTTGTAAACCCGACGGTTTAACACCATCCCCATGGATATTTCCTTCAACCTTAATCTTACACCAACCTCCTTTATTGTTAGTCAAACAAGTACAATAATTTTCCCTTCTTTTACTGCCATGAAACGCAGCCCAAGTTGAAACTCTTTCCCAACACCATGTCATTCCCTATGTTAGTTCAATTGGCTAAATCTCTAGTTACATTCAAACCAAACGTTTAACTAAGCCCTAACTAGACTGCTTCAACCCTAAATCTCACTCCTTGACCTATAAATAGAACTCTCATACTTTCCTAAAGCTCACATACACTCAAACCAAAACCGCATAAGAAAAGACACCCATACTTCTGCTTTACCTCTGTGGTTCCTTAAGCCGATGCTTAAGGAAGAGATATCAAAGAAGATTAGGTAGATTTGGTTATCAAGTAAACCCTAGTTCTTGTTCCGTCGTCAACGAACATCTTAGGACCTTTTGTAAGTCCTAAAACCTCACTCACATATAGCATTGGTTGATATAATACTTGCTAAAACATTTTAAACTTCAATGTACATGTCACGGCTGGGGTTTGGGTACAAAGTTACGAATGAGTTGCAAGAAACTATGTATGCTCGTATGCTTACATCAGGCCTTGGGTAGGAATAATGGTCCGATGATGTGACCAAGTGCTTGAGTTGCATGTATGGCGTAACCAAGAACCCTAGTAAGGACAAAGGATTTATATGAATATATGTATGTAAATAATTCCCTGCCAACGTCATATAATTATGTGAATAGGATGTGTTTGAGCATGTTCGACAGTGTGGGTACATGAATGAGCTATGAAACCCCGTGTGAATAGCCACGAAGATGTATGTTATATGTTCCTTGCATAGTTTTTGTGTGATTTCATGTGAGACTTGTGTATATTGTTTGTTTGAATATGACTTCATGCATAATAAGAAATGGCTAAGTAAAACAGTGACATACAAATGAAGCATAGACACTGTGAGTGAGTACTTGTATGTAAGGACTCAAAACAAGAATATGGTGCGTATGTAGCAGCAGGCGTTTAAAACTATATGTTGTGTGCAGCGTGTATGTATGAGTCCATAATGTGAAAACAAAGAAGGACCACACTTCCCTTTTGGGGAAGTCTGCGTGGGCAGAGAACCACAAGAAACCAAACGAAATGACAATGTGTACTTGTGTGTTCTTAGTAAACCACCAAGAGAAGGAATAAGGCAAAACTAAAAACTAAATGTATTGCATGTGTGAGTGCATGAATGCCATCTTTCCAGCGAATGTATGCATGAGTATTAAGTATAAATGATTGAGATGCATGATTTATTTGCAGCATTAGACGTAGGGTGGGAATAGAGGAATGGCCAACTTATTAATTTGATAAACATGTAACTAAAGCCCCTAAGGATTGTGAGACTGTGCATGTATATATATGCGTTATGACGAGAGTGTACATGTGTTGTGCGAGTCATGTGCTCAAACTCACAGGAAACCCAGAAACAACACACATATGTTTTTGCGTGCATAATTATATGATTACAGTATGTATGTATATATGAGTAGGTTAGTGCGCTGTATGTACGTATGTGTAAGTTATCAGTAGCAATACATCTTTTAACTTATCATGAAAAGGAAAGAAAACTGGATACTTTGTATGTGTGTTTTCCCCTGCGTGTTTGTGTGCAAAGAAACCAAGGACCCCAAGACAGAAATAAGTGAACCTTATATACATGTGAATGTAAATTAGGCATAAGGATGACCCCTCTTTTCCTTACTGTTATGTATGTTGCACAAGTATAGTAAAGTTAGTACCAGTCACTGTGACAAAGTAAATGGCATTATTATGTATGCATGTGGTTGCCATGTTAAGGTAAGAAATAATAGTACAATGATGGCATGGTGTTGATTATAGACATATATGCACGTATGATAAGTTATAAAGCAAACTCCTTTCTTTTGTTAAGGGCTGCGAACAGTAACACACAAAGGGCTTCCCAAGGCGTATGTATGTATGTATGTTTGCATGATTAAGAGGATAAGTACAAATAGGCATGTAAAAAGAGACACACTCAGATTGTGCAAAAGATGGGACGTATGACAGAAGCTAGAGTCAAAAACATTTCTAACTTACCCAATTCAAAAATAGTGCAAGTAAAATAGTGAGCTAAGAATGTGGCCGAACGCCCTACTTCTCGTCTATGTTTAACCAGCCTAAGGGGCGTGCCCGGATCATATAAAACATTGTGCTAAAGTTAACGTGACCTAGTTTATAACGAAACTTTTCATTCGTCCTAATGTTGAGTAACGAAGCTACAATTAATTTATAAAAGTACTTGTTTGGCACTTAATAAAAATAAGACTTTACTTGGTTATTTTTACTTGTGAGTGCACTACTTTGCATAATTATTTGTTAGGCTTAGGACTTCATTAAAATCCGATATTTATCAAATATCGAAGACCTCGCGGCCTAGTTTTCATAACGAGAACCCGTTTGTTTTTCGGACCATTAAATAATGAGTTATTAAAGCCCAAAGTCGACCCCGTGACTAAAATGATTGAACATGAAAAATGTATAAAAACATTTTATAAATCTATAGCAAGTATAAATTATCAACCAAGTGCATTGTACATTATTATTTATTTTATTTAGCCTAAGTACGGATATTTTACTTAGGTTACGAGTAGATCGTTTGCGCATTGTTTTGCGTGCCTTGATATTCCGTGCTATCCTTGTTGATCTTATTTACTGCTTCATCGAGGTGAGTTTCATAGCCCCACTTTTAATTGTTTTAACTATTTTGGGGTGAGAACATTGCTTGTTTTTAACGGATGAACATAAGTGCCTTAAACTGATACGTTTGCCTACATGATGTCTAAGTAGCGATATCCCTAGATGCTTTAGCCCACTATCGTGAACCGTTAATTACTTTGTGTAAGCGCGAATGTTATGGATAGATCTATCGGGACTAACCTCCCTATCTAATTTGGTTGTGTGGCCAAAGTTAGATACACTTACATTTGAGGATTTACAAATGCTTCGGGATAGGCATTTGCTCGGGCTCTTATTATTTCTTGTTGGTTGAGGTTAACGCTTCGGTGTCACGAGCTTAGGCGTAGGTGATTAAAACGTATACTTTTGATTATAATCTTGTATTTGTTATAAGATTATATGCCGGTTGCCTTGGAAAATCTTATGGTTCATCACACTATTTAAACTTAAACCTATGAACTCACCAACCTTTGTGTTGACGCTTTAGCAATGTTTTTCTCAGGTATCAAGACGGAGGAGTGACGTGGTTATGCATGGGAGATTTTTAAATGAAAATGGTCGTGACTAGTATATGGATATTTGGATCAATGTTAAAGTCTATTGAAACAATGTTTTATTACGATCTTGTGTAATTCGCTTCCGAAACAAGTTTTATGTTTTTAATCAAAATAAAACGGCTTTTAAATAGTCGTTCTTTGTATCTATGTCTTGTGATAGTCATGACCGTCGCACCCCATTGTGTTGTATTACTCTGATAAATTGGGGGTGTGACACTCGGGCTACCACGGATCGTGGGCCTGCATGCATGCCGCACAACCCTTCGTGTATGTCACTGATAACGTAGGCCGCCTGGCGTGGTCCAACACACCGCAGCCACGGCTGCAAGAAAGAGCGTTTGTAAAGGATGCCTTCCCGGAGTTCGAAATGTTGTGACTTCCTTTTAACGCGCCTTGCTGCTTTTTCCTCGTTTGGAAGTGTTTCATTAGTCAAATAGTTGATGATTGGGGTCATCCATGTAGGTCCCTCCTCTTCAACTATAGTGGCCACTTCCCCTTCCGTGATGGACTTTTCCTTAAGTATTTCCACCAAAACCTGTTTAGATAAGTGGGCGAAGCTCGTGGATGCGATCTTACTGAGAGCGTCCGCTTTCTTGTTCTCGCCCCTTGGCACCTGCTTGATGGAAAACTTACTGAAAGTCGCGATTAACGTCTTGACTTTTTCCAAATACCTGACCATGTTGTCCTCCTTAGCCACATACCCACCTAGAATATGGTTTGCGACAAGCCGTGAGTCCACGTAGGCCTCAAGGTTGCGGACTCCCATTCTAGCGGCGATTTTTAAACCCGCAATTAATGCTTCATATTCCGCTTCGTTATTGGTGGCCGTGAACTCGAAACGGAGGGCGTACGTGAATTCCATTCCTTCTGGGTTTGTGAGGATGAGGCCTGCCCCCGACCCGTCTGTGCATGAGGATCCGTCCGTGAATAGTACCCAGGGTTCCGCTGGGACCTCCTCTTGCTTAATGATTGGTTCTTCCTCATCCGGCTTTTCGATCAGGAAATCTGCCAAGATCTGGCCTTTAACAGCCGTCCTTGGTCTGTAAGATATATTATGCCCTCCTAATAGGATGCTCCACTTCTCTAGTCTCCCTGCCACGTCTGGTCTAGATATAACCTGCTTAATTGGCTGATCCGTAATCACGACAATCGGGTGCGCCTGAAAGTACCGGCGCAGCCGCTTTGTAGCAAATACTAGTGCTAGCACCAATTTTTCCATGGGGGAATAATTCAGCTCCGCTCCTTGTAATGTTCTACTTATGAAGTAGACCGGGGTCTGTATTGTGTCTCTATCCGTCATCAGTACCGCGCTTATTGCGCCATGAGTAGCCGAGAGATACATAACAAGTTCCTCCTTTGGACGGGGAGCTACCAACATGGGGAGAGATGCGAGATGCTGCTTGAGTTGGCCAAAGGCTTCCTCAGCTTCCTTCGTCCAACGGAAGTCTCCTTTTCTAATACACTTCTTGAGTGTCTTAAATAAAGGTAATGACTTCTCTGCAGATTTGGATAGAAATCTATTTAGTCCGGCTAACTTCCCATTCAGGGACTGCACCTCCTTCCGTGTCTGCGGGGACGGTAGCCGTATCACTGCGTCCGTCTTCTCTGGACAAGGTTTGATGCCGTTTGGGTCAATCAAATATCCCAGGAACATTCCTTCTGTTGCACCAAACGTACATTTCTTTGGATTTAACTTCATGTTAATCCTTCTCAGCGTGTCGAATGTCTCCTGGACATCCCGGAGGAGTGCCTCCTCCGTGTGGCTTTTTATCACCAAGTCATCAACATACACTTCCAAGTTGCGTCCTATTTGTGATTCGAAAGCTTTATCCACCAACCGCTGATACGTAGCGCCAGCGTTCTTTAATCCAAACGGCATTTTCGTATAGCAATATACGCCCTGGCTTGTGTGGAACGCCGTTTTTTCTTCATCCTCCTCCGCCATCTGGATTTGGTGATACCCTTTATATGCATCCAAGAAGCATTTGAAAGGATATCCACACAAGGATTCTACTTTCCAGTCAATTTCTGGTAGCGGGTAACAATCCTGTGGGCAGGCCTTGTTTAGGTCCGTGAAATCCACGCACATGCGCCAACTTCCGTCATGTTTCTTGACCATGACTGGATTGGATAACCACTCGTGGTAGTATACCTCGCGCATGATGCCTGCGTCCACCAGCTTCCGCACTTCCTCCAGTATAACTTGACTTCTCTCGGGCGCCTGGCCGCGCTTCTTTTGCTTGATGGGTTGGTACCCTTGGCGGATCTGGAGCTTATGCTCTGCTATCGTACGTGGCACACCCGTCATATGTTTTGGTTCCCATGCGAATATGTCCAGGTTTGCACTTAAAAGAGAACACATGGCCCTTTTGCCGCTATCTGAGAGCGCCCCTCCTATGGATACCTCCTGTTCCGGGTAGTCAGGGTGAATGGCCACCTTCCAATTAGGCGGTGGTGCTCCATCCTTGGGTGGTACAGGTGGTGTCGGTGTTGTCACAGTGTGACACTCGGATGTTGGCACGACTGTGTTGTAAATAGTAATGATTCCCCCCTCAACGGGGAATTTAATCATTCCGTGTGCCGTAGAGGGTACTGCCCGGATAGCCAAAATGCCTGGTCTGCCTATGATTCCATTATAAGGAGAGTGTGAACGTATCACCATGAAGTTCATCCACGTTGTAGTGGAATGTTCCTCATTCCCAATGGTGACAAGCAAACGCAACTGCCCTATTGGCCAGATAGTATCTCCACTAAAGCCAGTAAGCGGCGACGTGGCCGGTACTAATTGGCTTCTTATCTCTGGGCATAACTGCACAAAGCAGTGTTCATACAACACCTCTGCTGACGACCCTCCATCTACATACATGCGACGAACATTGTGTGTTCCAATGCTTATCTCAATAGTGAGAGGCGCATCAACCACGTCACTTGATGTAATGAGAGGGAATGAGATTTCCTTGCCGCGTGAAAATTTTTGGCCAATTTTCTGTCTCGTGCGGCGCTGCCTGGATTGGATCATGTATATGGTAGAAGGCTTGTCCTTTTGGGGATCCTTCTTATCATACTTCTTATTGTTGTCCTTTCCGTCTTTCCAATCCTTAACTAGGTGTTTGAGTTTGCCTGATTTAATTAGCGATTCGATATGCTTCTTCAGCTGGATACACTCCTCCGTGCCGTGTCCTTTGTCATTATGGAACTCGCAGAAGCGACTTCCCTGCCGACGTTCCGGGGGTGTGGTCATTGGGGGAGGTCTTGGAAAATTCGCCCCTTCAGTCAACAAGATCTCCCGGTAGGACATCTTTAGGGGGGTGAACTTGTCGTCCGACCGCCCGCCTTTGCTCTGGCTCTTGTAGTCCGAGCCCTTGTTATTGTTCTGGTTGCCTTGACCGCCCGACTGTCTCCGGGACTGGTCATTTGAGCGGTACCCATTTCCTCGGGATGGGTAGGCTGCGGCAACGGCTGTTTCTCCCTCTATGAAATTCCTAACTCTTTCCATGAGGTCATCGTATCTCTCTGGACGCTTGTCGTTGAGACGCCTGATCAGTTCTCTGTCTGTTATGGCGTGCATGTAGTCCGAGATTTTCAGGAGCTCTGGCATGGTTCTCGTGCGTGTGCACTCATCATTGAAGCGTTCGGTGAAGGCTTCTGTGGATTCCCCCGGCCTTTGCTTGACAGTTGCCAATGAAACCGGATCCCTATTATACTTCTTCCTTTGAGTATAATTGTTCTCGAACGCAGTGCGTAGTTCCGTGAAACTATCAATGCTCCGTGGGGGGAGTGCCTCGAACCAGTCACGAGCGTTTCCGATTAAGGTCGAATTGAACATTTGGCACCATATAGGCATGGGCCATCGCTCAATTTTAGCCTGAGTATCGAATATTTTGAGGTGATCGACAGGATCACCTGACCCATCATACGTCTTGATACATGCCGGCATGCGACGTTTGGTGTCCTCAGAGTAGTTCCGTATGCGGAGGGTAAACGGATCTTCCCTGGGATCAGCCCATGGCCGCGTGAGCCTAGGGTCATCCCATGGTTCACACCACGGACGCGAGAGGTCCTCTGCTTCCGTATCCCTATAGTAGGGGCCACCATAATACTCATCATTGTTTGGTGGTGGTGGTGTGCGCCTAGGCCGGCGGCGTTTGGGCGGATGGTCATCTGAGTCCTCCCCAGACGGATCTGGGGAGCGCGGTGGTGCCCCGCCTTTTGAGTAGGGACCACTTTTTTGAGACGAACCAGGAGCCTTCCTCCCTGTGTTCATTCTATCCCACACACTTGGGCGGCGTGTGGTTCTTGTCAGCTCTCGGTCTGGCCGCTCGGGTGAGCCATCCGACCTTTCTCCATCTTGAGACTGCGTTAATTCTTGCACGATGCGATCCCCTATGCGTTCAAACACATTCCGGGGTTGAGGGTTTTCCTCGAAGGTTCCCTGCTCTTGAGGTCGGGTCCTCCTTTTTCTCCGGTTTTGGGAAGGGGTGGATGGTCCACTGTCGCCAAAGTTGAGTCGGGCTTGGAGGTTCCTCCCCAGATTCAATCTTGATGCGATCCCCGGGACGATCCTTTCAAAATTCTGAGTGAGAATTCGAGTGAGATCATCCTCACTAAGTGGTTGAGCTTCCACTTCTTCCTCCATTAGGGGTCTACGTGGCTCCTTGTTAGGAGGGTCTGGCGCACTTCCCGGATCAGGGTTGTCCAGTGTTGAAGTGGGTGGGGGTGTCACCGAGATCGTGCTCGTCACCCCTGCGGACTGAAGACCGCTACGGTTACCTGGCCCACCTGGGAGGCGGCTAGGTGATTGGTTGGGAATAAGAATCCCTTCCCCTGGGGACTTCCGATTCCCAGGATTCACGTTCCTGGGGTTAACTGGCGGATGCCCCTTCGTCATCGAAAAAGATCGAGATGAGGTTTTATTCTAGCTTAGTGTTAAGGTCCCACGGATGGCGCCAACTTGTTGATGCAAAAGTTGGTTGATCCTTGCTAGACCCGAATTAGGCTTAATTCGGGTTGGCTGGGTACCGGCTCCTGCACCAAGTGAATCGTCTGGTTGGGATCCTGCACACTAAACAACACGCGTTAAGCTTACCGTGGGAAGGTTTCCCACGATTAGACTCAGGCGTGAGAGTAAGTAATCGATTTAGGGTTATATGTGAGTTTAGAGAGAATTGTGATACCTTTGTGGAACCCTTGGGGGTTCCTTTTATAGGCAGTGAAACCCTAGTGGGCTTTCACTGATCCTTCGGCCCCAAGGAAGAGATAAGCACCAGAATTAGAATGACTGCTATCTTCTAATTCTGGTAGTGAATATCCTCTCTTACTGGGGTAAAGATATTCCTAGACAGAATATTATTCTGTCTTACCCTATGTCGGCCGTGTCTGCCGTACCGGGCCGTGGGCCGCACACGTGCGTGCGGTTACTGTTCATTCAAGCCCATAAGCCTGACTGACTTTATCCCACCCATATGTGATGGGCCGAATGCGGGTAGTACCCGTGGGCCGGGTTCATGACCCGGCTGGGGACTATACGTCATCAGGTTCCTAAGATAAATCGTAATTATAATATGTATGCTGTCATAGGTGCATCTCATTGGGACGAAAGAATCCGAAGGGCGTACAGGGGTTGCTGCTTGGTCAATTCTGGAAGCATCGTTAGATCAGATATCCGCATCTCCAGCATTTTAGGGTTGAAAACTGAAGCCAAGAACGGCTATTATCATGTGACGGAGATTCGCTTGAAAAGGGAGGATGACAGGGAATACAAAATCCAGCAAGGAGATTTTTCCATCATTCGCCTTGAGGATATCGAAGATATGCTGCTTCTGATGACCAGAGATCAACTTACACACATTCCTCGTGAAGACCTGATTGCTTTGAATACAGCACTTCGTATGTTCACACGAAGTGTTGTCATCAAGTCACGAGTTGAAGATCTTCAGTTGGGAGTCGAAAGCTATCAAAGGAAGCTCAACTTAACCCGTCCTGTGAATCAAGTGCTACCTCAACATGTAGAAAGATGTCCCTATACCGGCATTTCTGTCCCGAATTACGGCATTTTCTACTTGAATAGTCGAGGTTTGATGAAGTTTATGAGGGTGGGGGAGCTCCACAAGTATAGTGATGGAACTCTTATACAAGTCAGAGGTAAGTTGGAGCATCTGAACTCGGGTGGGACTTTGCCAGAGATGACGGAGGATTGGCATCCGGGTTACCGGCAGATGGCGAAGTATGTCATCAAGAAGATCGATCAGAAGCTCCGTGAACGTAGATTGATGAGGAGCTTGGAAAGATTCGTGGGTGGTAGACCATATGGAGTGCACTACAGGACACTGCAACGATCCATCTAATGGGTCGTACATTTCAGGTCACTCTATATTGGTTTTCAGTTGTGAATATGTAAATTTGTGAATAATGTGCTTGAATGGCTTGGTGTAGTGTTAAGGTATGATAATTTTTCAAGAATTTCTCACGAGATTCTAAATCTTTCAAAATATGTCATACCAAAGCACTACAACTATCCCTTATTAACTTAAGGGGGAGCAATAATTTGTTCTATGGCCAAACATCAATTTCATTTTTACCCAAAGACCGGTTAATCCATTCAATATCCCAAATATTAATGGTTAACATTTTGGATAAGGGGAGAAAATGGGATTAAGGAGACGTAAGTGATACTTGGCTAAAAGATGAAAAAGACTTAAAGATTATCCAACTTAATATGTGTAAAGCACGTGTTAAGGGGGAGCGTTTTTGATGAACAAAACACCTAAGGTACAAAACTTTTGATTTCAATATCACAAGTACTTTAGGTGATTTTCAATGATTTTTCATGGTGGCAATTCCTTCCCAAAACACGCTTAATTCACGACGGATGTGGTGACAAAAGGGTGGTAGGAATAGGTTAAGTCCAATGATTCATCAGAGCCGATGGAATCTTCCCAAGGACAATTCCCTAGATAGAATTAGAAGTCCTAGGAAAGATGGAGAAAGAATGTGAACGTAGCTGAATGCCGACCAAGTACTTAAGCTAGCACTGGAACAATCACAACAAGGTGCTAGTGATGACGTATTGGTAAGCATTGAAGGGGTTGAAGAATGAAAAAGAAATGTAAAGATAAAGGGTGTAAAGAAAGAAGCCCTCCTTACAACTTTAGGCAGAAACCGGGTCAATACATATGCTATTGAGGTCATTTTTGTTAATGATTCTCGGTATTGAAGAAAGACATCATGGACCCAGTGATGCAATGCACAACCCTTCCCCAGCTAACTCAAATATCTCTCAAAAGGTATTTGTTTTAATCACACGGAGATCAACACGTTATCTATTGGTTTATTCACTCCGAATAAACTGGTATTGAAAAGGTGGCACTCCTCTCCAGCCATCGCTCACTAAATCAAAACGCACAATCGAGTCTAGAGCCAAGAGATCATCAAAAGTCTCATTAGGACACTTTCCATTTATTCCTTGCTTTCTCACACACTGTGAAAAGTAAGAGATTTTCATGAGTCCTACGCAATATTCCTAATATTGCCAGAACATCCGAGTAATACGTAAGTATTACAATGAAGATGGAAATCCTGCTTGAGCCAACATCAAACAAGCTCATGGTAGGTTACACGTGCAGTTCTTTTAGAACCAATCTTGTGAAAAACTGGAAGGTAACAGTGGTTTAATTCTTAATTGAACTTAAACTCGTTCCAGGCCTCTTCGCATTATCATATGATCTTGCCAGAACACTCAGAGTGACTATTTATTGACCACAGTGACGAGTGGAAATCCTTCTAGTGTCAACATCAAACAGCACTTGGTAGGTAACGTGCAAGATTCTTTATGAATTGAGCTCGTGACAACTGGAAAGCAACGATGGTGAAAATCTTAATTGAAATTCACTTGTTCCAGGTTTTATGAATTGACGGCTTTTAATCACAAGGATAATTTATCCAAGTGATTCACTCTTTATGTTCGCAGTCAGCTTTGGACGGTCGAATAAAGAGAACGGGTTCACCCGCGAAATCCTGTCAGGAAGTTACTTAATTGAAACTATCCGTCACGGGTACGATATCTAATATCGTCCAACGGTCTTCACCGACCGGAGGTAAAATGCTACCGAATTAGAATAAAATGTTCAAAGCCATTTTATTCGTGTCGTTGCTGTGTACCTGCTAAAGACGGTGGCGTTGCTGTGTACCTGTTGAAGACGGTGGCGTTGCTGTGTACCAGTGAAGACGGTGGCGTTGCGGTGTACCTGTAAAAGTCGTTCCCACATGCTTATGTCTTTTGCAACAAAGTTCAGCAAAAATTCAAGAAAGTAAAAGATGAAGTCTTCCGCTGTACCAAACTCTGAAGCTTTCAAGAATTCAACAAAAAGACGTAAGTGTGTGGAACATGAAGTCACGAGGAGGCAAAGTTCACAAGAAAGGCAAAGATCGCACGTGAAAGGCCAAAGAACAATGCTCTCAAGTCAAAGCCAAAAAGATCAAACCAACATATTCACAACAAAAGAAAGAAAAGAAGAAAGGACTACGAGCTAAAGAACGAAGACTTAGTATAGTATGCTAGGTTTAGAACATTGTAACGTGGAGTGACCTCCCTTAGGGGGAGATTGTTAGAAATACGTTTTAACGTATATTAGAAGTATCGGTCACTCCACAATATGATTTATGTTGTAATAGCTCGTAGTTAGTATTTAGTTGTTATTTGCTTATTAACTTAAGTAAGGACCGGTCCATGGGCTTGTCATGGACCGGCCCAAGCCCAATGTTAGGCTTGGACTATAAATACCCCTTTCCACTAAGGAAAGGGGTTGGTTGTTGTCATTTCATGTTTTCCATATTAATAAAATACACATAGTTTCTCTCACTTTCTCTCTCTAACTTTCTCTCTCTAGAAATCAACAAACCCCTTCATAGATTCATTGATTATCAATATTCTACAATATATATATTAAAATAACACTTCTCAGTCTTGGCCTTGTCGGTAACTCGGGAATTCTTCGGCACGGTTATAGTCAAAAGATTTTTAGACATTTTAAGAAAAATGTTTATAGTTAAAAGATTTTGAAAAGTTTTATTCAAAACCTTGGTTTTAAAAATCTTTCGTTCTCTATAACGAGAGCTCTGGTACCAAACTGTAACACCTCCAAATTTATACAACTCAATACAGCGGAAGACTAGTTGGTGTTACGGGATAGCACATTACTCACATCATAGACAACGCATAAAAATCGCGTCGTTTAATAATAAAAGCATTTCCATTCATAAATATCAAAGTTACATCGGTCCCAAGTCATATTATTTCATACAAAGTTTTACAAAATATTTGAATGGAAAATATCGTTTAAGTGCGGGCCATGAATTCTTGTCGTCTTCCCGAGAATTACCTTCAAGTACCTGATATAAAACATGTTAAAAGAAAAGGGTCAGCGATAACGCCGAGTGAATTCATAGAGTTTAATAAAATCCATCAATATAATATCAGTATAAAATTATTACTGAAAATCATTTTGTACAAATCATTTTAATAGGCCATAAAATAGCCAAAGTCATTTTATACAATTCTTCATCAAAATCATAATATAGGCGCTTGCCTTAAAAATCATTATACGAGCCAATGTCGTAAAAACATCATACAATACGTCTTATGACGTTGTATGAAAATAAAAACCGTTATATGAATATGGTTATGAAAACCAAAACACGAACATAATATCAATAGTATGACCCTGTATTGCTAGTCAGGCAATACATCGTAATTCGGTGCGTCAAGTAGTATTTCGTTAGTTTGGATTATTATAAGCCGCATGACATTGTTACCTTACTAAACCAACAATGGGTAGCTAACCCAATACTCAATTTGCCCATCTAAAGTAGCGTGTCGTCACAAAGGTCACGCTATGGAAATCTTCTCATACATAAATTCGCTTACCAATCAATGTGGCACGACGGGGATCAACCGTCAAGGCGCGAACTGGGGTGATCGTCCCCAAATAGTACTATTAAATGCATAAGCGTCTACCAAATCCCGGTAGTTCACAATTCATGCTAATGGGACTTTTAGTGACATAACCTAACTTTAATAATCCATTTTATTTCATCTATCGAGTCCTTTAATCATTTATCGGGTCATACAATCGGGTCATACAATCATACGGGTCCAAATCAAATAAACAAACAATCGGGACAAATGGTGTCCTATTTTATAAAAAATAACATGTTATCTCCCTCGCCGGTTTATAAAATATTTCATAAAAACATGTAAAAGAGTGCGAGGCTATGAACTCACGTTGATGTGGGAAGGCGGGTTATCGGCAATTCGGATGTACGGTACGTGCTTCAATCACGGAAACCTAGACAAATAATACTCGTCTTAGACTCATGTCCAATGACTTTATAAAAATAACAATTATGTATACATATGATGATTATTTATATATGATGATCAAGTGGGTTTACATATTCTCATTAACTCGTTTTAGTGTTTGCAAATTGGTATGTTTTTACTAGTTTACTAGTTTTACCTATTTACGCGTTTTAAGTCCAATAAACTTATTATAAGTTCTTTAACTTGTATCAATCCATGTTATACTTATATTATCAGTATCTACACTTTACAAGTTGGGCCTAAATGGGTTAAGCCCAATAATAAGTTTATAAGTGTTTTAGTCTATTTTTGTTGTATTATTAGTCCAATAACGTTAATTTAGTCCGTTAACGTCCGTATGTCCTATAGTTCGGGTTTTATCGGTTTTTACTTGTTATACATGTTTATATATCAGTATATAAGTTTTATGAAGTTTAAATTAGACGGGTCCAACCATCTAAGTTTTATTTAACAAAAACGTTAATTTTACGGTATTAGCCGAAAAAGTCGTAAAAATCATGTTTATAGTTTTATAACTTATAAAACTTAACAAGTTACCATTTTTATAAAATGTCCTCTTATTTACCATTGTACATATTTATATAAATGTATTTTCATAAGTTAGTGGGTTTTAATTTATATTTTATACTATTAAATTTTGAGTGCTTATATAATAGTATTATACTTTAATTTCCAAAATCTGATTTTTATCTTCACTTTCACCAAAACTGCCATATCTAGAGTTCTATATGGAGATAGAAGCTAAAATGTTTATCACATAAACTAAATGATATGTGCTCCATTTAACTCTACTATAGCTACTGTTGAATCATCCTCTAAGTATTTTCTAAAAATCGACCAAAACAGTGAACTCAGATTTGTACCTTAAACTTGTTTTGATCATATCTCACTCATTACAATGATTACATTGCATGGCCAACTCTCACATGTGCACAAGACTCATAGCTTACTGTATATCAATTCTACTTCATCATTTTATCAGTTCATGACATGTTTCTTTACTGTTTTTATACAGCCTATTATTTAAACAAGATTTACCCATTTTACATGTAGTTTTTCCATCTTTTTACCCATGTTTATCCAATCTATCAACACCAAATCCCCACATAACATTTTTATCACCATATAATCATCATATACATATACAATAGGAACTAAAATACATGTTTACATAATCAAAATAACAAGAAGATGAGGAGGACAATCTTTATACCACCATGTTGATATAGGTTGTGATTTGGACATGGATTTTGATGGAGAAACTTGTGCATAATCAAGACCATCTTCAAGACCACCAATCTTCATATACTCCTTGTGGAAAATCAGCCTTAGTACTCCATGGAAACTCCTCCTTGGATGTTATAAGCACCACCAATCAATAGGGTTTCAAAGGGGCTTCAACATATGTGTAAATAACACATGATTTTGTGGTGGAATCAAGATCAAAATTGGGTGTTTTTGGGTGAGATATGGACGAAATCCTAGAGAGAGGAAGAGAGGATTTAGCTTGTTTTGCATGGGTGGAAATGGGAAGAGTGGTTTTGGTTTGTTGTTTTGATGTAAGCTTGGCTTACTTTGTAAGCTAAGTAACAAGTGTAGTATGGAAGCTAGTTACTTGACACATAATGGGTTTGTGGCTTTAATTTAGCCATCCTTGAGTGGGGGTGGGGCAAAAATGGTTTTGTCTCATCCCCATTTATTTACGGGTACTCCGCGATTCTAGTTTCCTCGATTTGCGTGCCCTTGGGTCGTTTTACGAAAAACGTTTTTATAAATTATGAATCAACGGCACAAAACGAATCTAATAAAAATTGTCTCATTAAAACGGAGTTCGAAAACGTAAATACGTAATCCTAAGGTTTCCGGTTTAGTCGTAAAGGACGTTAAAATAAAATCGTAAGTCCTAATCTCTTCTCGTAAATTTGTGAGTTTATGAACTAACACAAATTTAAAACTCCAAAATAATATTCACGGATAAATTTATTTTCTGAAATGTCGGACTGTCACCAAAGACGGTGTATGTAAACGTAAGCACGTAACGTTGAATCCTGCGGTTTGGACGTAGTCGATGCTACTTCAAGACGTAAATCCAAATTTCTTCCCAAAAATAAGTGAGTTCATATTGTAACATTAAAATAATGTTTTCAAATAAATATTGAGAATAAAATATCAACCATAAATTGACGGATTGTCACATCGTCAATGTAGTTATCGGCCTTCTCTGTTCAAATGGTTTTCTAATATGTGTGTTCGCCTGCTTTCGGTCATTCGCAACAAAATATCTTTGTGCGTCGGTATATTCTCAGTAGTTCAACATTGTTGGTTAGCCTAAAAAAATAACAATGGTTGACAAAAAAGATGAACATGAATTTTTCTAGGGTAAAGACAACCAAACCTATTTCAACCCATACTTGAGACGATTTAATCTCTTTTAGGGAAGCAATTTGGAAACTGTAGAAAGATTCACGTAGCAGCTCGCTCATAGTCCTGGTTCCGCCATGAGTTCAAGGTATGCATGTATATACTCTGAAACTCTCAAATAAAATTCATATGTAATAATAGTGATATATCCGCGTTAGATTAATAGTTAATGGGATCTGAAAAAGCTTGATATAGAGAGGCTTTACTTGCATGAAACATGAACTGATGGGAGGTTTGTTGGTTGGTGATTACTTGTACATGGTATTCTGCTTGTAAAAAGGCACTGGTAAAATGGCAGTCAATATGGTTGCACTAAAAACCTGAAAGTATATAGACAAAAAAATGTTAGCCAAATATCGTCAGTTCAATCCTTTGCACCTGTAACTGAAGTTTCTTACGAAAATTATTACCTGAGTATTCTTGCTATTCCAGCATCTCTGCTCAGCAAGAAAAAGCACAAGGTCAGCGACTTTAGAATGCATGACCTGTAAACACAGAAAAAACTGTTATTAAAAAGATTTTGGTGTACATTTTTAGTTATAATTGCAAAATGAATCTATGATGCGTTAACGTGACTAATTGAGTTTATGTTGCAGGGGCTTGTAAGGCGTTGGGCGAATCATAAAATGTGATCCTTTTACAAAGAAAAGCTCTCAAAGATGGTTATGATCGAAAATAGTAGTTTAACCTTTTCCAAGAGAAGTCAGAGTGATTACTCCAACCACTAAGTATATTTTTTCGTTTTTGTAATCTAAATTATTTAGAATATAAGTTACATACCTCAAATGGAAATGGAGTAGTTTCGTTGAATGTAAGAACTTTAGCAAATCAAAAACTTAAGGCCTGTTTCTTGCTATTATAAGCTCTAACAGTACAATCCTAAAGCTATAAACGTCACTTTTTTCTGTTAGCTGGTTTGTCTGGTAGTACTCAGGATCGATGTAGCGTTGCGTCAAACCATTTGACATACTTTTTCAGATCAAATTCTTCAAGGAATACAAATATAAAGTTTTAACCAGTGATCAACATTAGTTCTTGATGAAACTCTGTGTTGAATAGATAAACATAAAAACGAAGGTATTTCATATTTAGGAAAATAACAATCTATGCTATTTTCCAGTGATGAAAACAAAAAATGTGTTTGCGGGTCACACTTACCTGACCCCACTTGATCTCTATATACCTTCCTAGATCTTCCTTTTCAAATCACCAGTTCCTCATCAAAGTTCATTGTTGCAGATATAATCAAATTTTTGTTCAAACTTTTAATAAACAGTGAATGTGTCAAAAATGCAAAATCCAATATTTCAAATTCTTCTGAATTCCATCTACAGGGCTCATAAAGTGTGATAACGAAATAAAATTGCACCCTCAATTCTTCGTTATAACTAAAAATTCAACATTGACACGTAATCAGTACTTTTAGACAAAAAACATGTAATCCCATACCACAAATGAGACATTACAGACGAGAACGTATATGGCACTAACCACCAAGGTTTATTTATTTTCTATGTAGCTGAGGTGAAGATACTTATACTATGAATTTTGCTAACTCTTCCTGTTCCTAATTTTGGATAAGTTCATTCAATGCACGGGGCTCAAATACATTTCCGAATAATATATGTGCTCCTTTAAACATATACGGACAAACATATCACAAATATTGAAGGAAGCCTCATCAATCATAACTACGACCATCTAAATCTTTTCTACTAATATATATCTAAAACCAACATAAAGGAGTAAATAGTGTTTGGAGAAGGATATAATCTTATTTGCCAAACACCCTTTATTTTAGAAATAGGTCCACCAAACTTGAAATTCACAAGAAAATCATAAATACTGACCAAGTTTTCAAGGTCTTCAAGTTCCGTGTCCTGATGATAAACAGGGTGGACCATTAGATCTTGATGAGGAGAATACATCTGTACATATGGAATGTTTTCAACAACTTTTTTTGGTATAACCTTTGTTAGTGCAGGTCACTCAACAGAGCAAACTAAATGTTACCACTTTATATGGCTTGTGATGTCTCATTGTCCTATAAAGTCACTATAAGTTTATATTTTTAGGTTTTCAAAAAATATAATCGTACATGCTATTACAGACCAAGTCACTGAGGAGCCTAACTGCTGTAGTTTTCAATCTTGATATTTCCTCATCCATTGCATTGCACAACGCTTATCACAGTTACAAAACAATATTTAATGGTTATAGTATGTCTAAGAAGTAGGATTTAAATGTTACCCGTCAAACTGCCCAGGAAAAGTTATATAGTGTGCTGCAAATCAATCGACAGCTCGAAGCAAAATATAGAATCCCACAGCCACACTGTACTCCTCATAAGTCATATACTTTTACATCTCGGGCAAAACTGGAGCATTGAACTCTTCCTCAATGGGCCTATATCTATATACCTAAAAATGAAGGGACAAATTACATAAATCATATAACAGATGCAAAAGCTGGTATACGACAAATCTGCTAGACAAAAAATTGTAAAAAGTAGTTGGGGGCACTATTAACCGAACTTAATGTGATCTTTCTCGCATTCTTACAGAAGCTTTGTATAACTTCTTTAGAGATTCTATATGGATCTCTGTCGGAAACTTGCTCAATAGCCTGTGCATCAGCTTATGTTTATGTCGTGCATGTTCCATTGGACCAAAACATGCCAAAAACATACAATAAGATAACATACTCTAGACTCATCACACATTAACATGTTACTTATGTACAACATGAGGGAACCCTTCTATAACAAAAAGTCATTGGTGTCCACTTGAGAAAATAAAGCTTTTGTGAGGTACGGCGTTGGTGTCATTGATTTATATTCACGTGGATAGGTTATCCAACAACAAATCGCATGCTCGTCAAGCAGTCAAGGATGCGTGGAAAAGCATCTCCATCTTAACTACTGATTTTATGATCTGCATTTGCACAATGTCCTACTGGCGATTCTCTCTGCTCTAGTCCAAAGAAAGAACACTTTTGAAAGCCATCAAGGCTGCTAGTTAGAATACGAGTTAACCCGCCAATACTATCGCTCAATATAAGGTCATTACTTTGATATTTACATAGCCGCACATTCACTTCTAAAGGTCCCAGGGAATCAGGCTGCAGTGGAAGAAAAATAAAATGTGCTCATCACAATTATGCTCATAAGCATGTATGGCTTTGAGCAAACCTAAAAAACAAGATATGTACCCAGTAAATATCAGTAAGAGCATGTAGATCTTTTGAAGAACCACTTTTGGGATTTATATCAGACTAAGACTCATCCATCGACTCTACTTCTGCTGGATATCCTCCATAGGCTCCTCTGCTTCAGGTGGTTTCCGTAGATAATTAAAAAATTACAACATATAAAAATGTATATGGTAATATGCATCAGCCATTTCAAAAGAAAATTAAATATAACAAAACTAAATTTTAAACCTCAATGGTTGATCCAGATGGAACTATACTTATGGCAGTGTCCTGATTGCAACTCTCTTTAGAGGTGTGTTTTTTCTCAGACAGAGCGTTAAAAAATTAAGGAAAAAATCGAAAAAATATGATGTACCGCAAGTGTTTGTTTTATCACAGGGTATCTAACAAAATTTACACGAGTGTAATTAATGGTGAAAATATATTGTACTACAAACCGTACGGGTTGGTTTAGAAGATCACTCCAGTTAGTTTGGGATGACATGTCTAACTGGTCATACTGGTTTTGCGAAAAGTTGTAGGTCCAAAAAATTCAAACAGGACTAAATACATCCCTAGGAACACAGTTTAGTCTAATTCTCGTATACGATTGTGTAGTGTACTTTTTGTTCTGTTTACTTATTATATTGCACAATATAATTATGAAGAAATTAGTTTTCTTACCCCAGTTACAGGAAGCAAAAAAAGTTCAGGTTTATGAGCTTGGCAAGCTGCCACCATCGGTAGCAGCTTAGGACAATATATAATAATATGATCAATTGTTTCCTAAACAAATCACTGATAGATCAGTTGCCTAACCGATGTTAATGCCTCTAGAGATGAGGTTAGCCCTATTGATCGAGGCATGCCAAACAAAAATGTTGATCTTACGGGGGACTAAGTTCCAGACGTGATGAAGGCCCAAACAGCTATCGCCCAGGAGAACTCTTGGAGATGACAAGTGAGAGTACTCATTCTAAAGGAACCCAAAGCATCTTTTGCTTCTTATTTTGATCTTCTGAGTAAAACAGGTAGCCATTCCAAAACACTCAATAACACGGGTTAGGTCGCATCTGGTGGCATGGATTTTATTACAGTACACAATGGCTTCAAGTCTCACTCAGCAGCTGCTGCTTTTCTTTCTTTATTCGTATCATGTTTATGTCTCTTCCTGCAATTATGAAAACATGTTCTTAAGATAGTGTTTCGAAAGTGATTATGTGCTATTGCATAATCAGACTTAGATGAACGGTTGTAATGAATAATACAAAATTTACAGTCTAGGAAAGTTCTGATAACTCTATACAAATCAAGAAAAGTAATGAAATTTTTCAAAAAATTAAAAACTTAAGTTGATAAAACTTATATTACCCCTAACTAATCAGGTCATCAGAACCTAATTTTTTTATCCAAACATTGAACACCGACTAAAACTGACCTGAACCAACCAAAACTGAACCAAAAACCTGTCTTCGGGTCATTATCATATTTAGAGTTAAAGACCCTACTGATAAATCTGTAGATGTAGGGAAGTCTGGTATCACCGTAAGTTGAAAAACCAATATCTAAGCTTTAAAAGAACACATAAGAAAGAGAAATCGTGAGATAACAGATTTGATTGTTTAGGGAGTGTTTGGCTATTTGGATAGTATTGATGATTCTGAGATTATTTTGTTACCTTTTTAATGTCGCTAAAATGTAGCCGAATTTTGTAAGTCTTTTTGTTGCTTCTTGCTGCGTTTCCAGCTAATCCCAAAACCTGTATACAAAACAACAGCATTTATTTAGATATTTTATATTGGATTTTGAGTGTACAACGAAAGTACACTCAAGAAAGTGTCATCACAGATGCTCTCCCTTATAAAATCAATAATGTGGCTGCTGATAAAAACCATTTCCATAATTTTCATTCCTTGCATACCCCACACCTACGTTTGAATGGTTTTGGTTAAAACCTGCAGGTCCATACTTATTAGGATTTCCACTGGTGGCCAGGTCTCGAGTTATTCCACTTTTGTTTCTTGAAGTATCTTCCTTCCAAGCATATTAGCTTTCCTATCTCTGTGAAAAGAAGGCTGGTTGAAATTAGGACAATCAATCAATCAATCACAACGCACATTAGATAATCAATCAATCAATCGTAAATACACAACAATAAGATAATCAATCGTAAGTGTGATCTTTTGATCTTAATGTTTTTTAGGAAAAAAAACACAAAATAATGTAATTGTGATCTTTTGATGATCTTAATGTTTTTTGGAAAAAAATTATCAAAAACTTAAACGGTTGAATCAGATCTTTTGATAAAAAATAATGTTCTTTTGATCTTAATGTTTTTTGATCTTTTGATCTTTGATCTTTTCATCTTTTGATCTTAAAACTTTTAATGCTTTTTGGATTAGGGTTTATCTCGTTGTTTAGAGAAAAAAGGATGCTTTATGGATTTGTTATGACCCGTGGCTGTGGGGAAAAAATGAAAAAAAAACATTTAGAATAATATATATACGCGCGGTTTAAAAACGCGATTTAAAAAAAAACTTGTTTTAAGAAAACGGAAGACAGCTAATTGTGACGAAAATTAGGAAACTTTTGAGATTTTTTAGGGAAATCTAAAATACTATTGGTTTAAAGATGTGACTGGATATGACTGGATTAAAAAGTGTGGTTTCAAATCATAATTATACCTATA